>JAXGGA010004863.1:0-83733 GCA_038373865.1 Uloborus plumipes
GTATGAACTTTTTAAATTGCTGCTTTGCAGTAATAAACTGTAAAATTGCTAGTTTTACAGTTGATTGCTGTGCATTTTGCAGTTTTAAACTGGAACCTCTGCCGCCAGTATTATACTTTAAAAACGCCGGCCACCTCGTCTAGTGGTCAGCGACGTCTGACCGTGAGGCGGTGGCCCCGGGTTCGAGTCCCGGCTGGGGAATGGGCGTACTTTCTCTCTCTCCTGTCATTGTCCTTTCTGTGTGTGAAAGTGAGTTATGAATGGATGCCTACCCTATGAACGGGTCCTTATAGCATGTGTGTTGAGCTTAAATCGGTCTTCCACCTATGGTGCTCTTAAAAAACGGAAGCCTTATCTTTCCTGCCTTAAATCGAGCAAATTTCATCTACTCGGGCTCGGATACCCGAGTGGTATTAGAAACAACAACAACAACATACTTTAAAAACAACAGTTTATTTATTTATTTATTTTTTTTTTTTTTTGCAGTCCTAGCACGAATTACGAGCCAACTTATATTGGTATATGGGTAGTACCCATTGAGGAGGGAAAAAAGATGGAGAGAGTAAAGTCTTTAATTCTTGTAGCGAAAATCCCAAAGTCCCGTGATATATTCGAAAGTAAAGTATTGGAAGAAATCAGGGGTTTTCGAGTTTCGCATAAAACGTGTCTCCCATTCGCTGAAGTTGAACTATGTGACTCGGTATGTTTGCCTCAGCTTTTCCTAAGAAAACGATTAGACTTGCTCCCTCTAGCTACTAATTAGTGCTCTAAGGTCTAATTTTTTTTTAGAAAAAATTAATTTATTAAATGCGTTTATTTGAAATTTTTTTTTACAACGAACAATTTTTGAACAATTACATTAACCTCTTCCCGGCTTTTCCCGAGCTGGACTCGGGCAAGCGAAATGTTCCATTCTGGCTTATCCCGAGTGTAGCTCGGGCACTGTGAAAATTAACACTGCACAACCAGTCTTTCCCGAATTATTTCACATGTCCCTTTTATGGTTCCGGATGCTTTTATTTACTAATGTAGCTACTAAATGGCAGCACTATAAGGTATTTTGAGCTGTAGATTTAACATAAGAGTAGGCGCCAACTTCAAAGTATAATGATTAGTTAAATAAATATTTTTACATTTATTTTTAGGAAATGTTGAATGCGAATGATGCTATTATGTTTTAAAAGATATGTCTGTATGAAAATAAGCATAAAAAAATTGACATTTTTTGATCCGTAATTCCGAAATAAAATGAGCCTGGAAGGGGTTAACAACACTCACATAAATTTGCTTACATGAAAAATAATTTAAATACACTGTAAAAAATAAACTTGGTTTTACAGTGTAATACTAGCAGCCGAGGTTCCAATTTGAAACTGTAAAATGCACAGTAATAAAGTGTAAAACTAGCAATTTTACAGTTTCTTACTGTAAAGTTTGAATTTTTACAGTTTATTAACGTAAAATTCAGCTGTAAAAACAGCAGTATAATACTGGCATCGGAGGTTCCAGTTTTTGACTGTAAAATGCACGGCAATAAACTGTAAAATTAGCAATTTTACAGTTTATTACTCCAAAGCAGCAATTTTACAGTTCATTACCCCAATTTTACAGTTTATTACCCGAAAATTAGCTGTATCTATATATATAAAAGAAAGTCGTGTTAGTTACACTATTTATAACTCAAGAACGGCTGTACCGATATGGCTAAATTGGTGGGTAGGTAGCTTAGAGCCAGGAGACGGACATAGGCTATAATTTATGTGTGTCAGTTACATAAATAGAAAAAATGTCTTATTGACTTCGCCTTTTTACGAAGACTTTTTGGACACCTCCATTGCTGAGCGACATAAAGCACACGTTCTGGCAGCTTCCGGAGCGCCGTAAACAGGTTGTAAGTAATCTGTGCGTTGAGTGTTATTTGACTTTTTTGTGAAGTAAATTATAAACAAACGCGTTATTTCTCTTGAAATTTATATGTGATAAGCTGTCAGAAACGATTGCTCATTCCGATTATCCCGATGATCCCAGCCGACATGCCGTTTGAATTTAAAAGACTTCAATTTCCGATCCGTCTTGCATTTATCATGACCTTTAACATATCACAAGGCCAATCCTTAAAAGTTTGTGGTTTGAATCTAGAACATCACTGTTTTTCCCATGGTCAATTATATGTGCCATGTTCACGTGCCAGAAGACCATCTGCGTTGTTTGTTTTTGCGCCTCATAATAAAACAAAAAATGTTGTGTATCACAAGGTACTTAAAGGAAGAGCAGCCTATGTACTAAAATCCAGAAACAATAATGAATGATTAATGAGTACTTAATTTTTTTTTTGTATTTTCTAATAATAAAAAAACTTAATAAATTCAAAAATTTGCTTATTTATTGCCTTTAAGGCGGAACAGAGTTCGCCGGGTCAGCTAGTTACTAATAAAATACAAGTCTAATCGTTTTCTTAGGAAAAGCTGAGGCAAACATACCGAGTCACATGGTTCAACTTCAGCGAATGGGAGACACGTTTTATGTGAAACTCGAAAAACACCTGATTTCTTCCAATACTTTACTTTCGAACATATCACGGAACTTTGGGATTTTCGCTACAAGAATTAAAGACTTCATTCACTCTCTCCATCTTTTTTCCCTCCTCAATGGGCACTACCCATATACCAATATAGGGGAAGACCGCCTATATTGGACCACTGCTTAAATTGGACCTCGGGCTTAAAATCTAGTACAGAGATCTGTGCTACACTTTAACAGCAGAAATATAAAGTTTTAGGAATAAAACCAATGTGTATGAAGTTTCACCACACTTCGAACTGTTTAGCGTGAGTTACGGCTAGATTTGTGTTGAAAACGTGCGAAATCTTATTTCGCGGACTTGTTTCTAGAAGGATAACTCAAAAACTTGTGAGTTGAGGTAAAATGCTGTTACAGTATTATAATCTGTGTTTAATAAGGATTACATCGATGTATTTACATGAGCAATTGTGATAATTTTTAACAGAGCAATGAACTGAAGAATAAAAAATGGCGTGTTTTCCTTTATTGGACCGAAAAAAATTTCCTATATTGGACCGGTGGTCCAATTTAAGAATATGATTTTAAACAAGACTTTTTATTAATCGTAACATAAAATAAGTTACCCATCTTATTTAATAGCGTAGTTAAAATTATTTTAAGCATACTAAACAACCTATTCACGATATTCATTTAAACTTTTTTATCAAGCCCATTTTTAGCAAGCAGAAGCTGCAACTTCTTAAAATGTATGTTTTTTTTCTCTTCATCTATTAAACTGAAGTTTCAGGTTGTTAAACATAGTTATTAACTTAGTTAAAATTCTTGCTGGTTTACTGAGAGAAAAACATGAGATTCTTCGATATTTTCGAAAAGATTTTAAAAGGAAACTATATGCTACTAAAATGTTCAATGTAGATGAAGCTGGTCTTTTCACTGTTCAAAAGCCCCAAATTATATTGATGTATAGAGGCAAACACCATGGAGCAGTAGTGGTGAACAGAATTTAGAGCTCCCCATGCTCATTTTCAAAAGATTACGTTCCATGTATGAATTTCCCGTAAAAGCATCCCCTGGTGAGAAATATTCTTGTTCAAAAAATTGTTGGATCACAAACGATAATTCACACATTTGATGCAACATTTCATCAAAACTGTTAAGCCAAGAAATGTAAAAAGAATGTCCTTCTATTAATGGATAGTCACAGCACTTACATAAAGAACATTGATGCAATAAACTTGACAACGAGAACGATATAATAATGCTTTCTGTTTAAGCACATCATGCACGTAGATGTGGTCTTTATTCAGTCTCTGTCAACATATTTTAATCGAGCATGTGATACATGGAGGCGAGAACATCCAATAAGATCCATTATCTAATATCGCATAGGAGAACTGTTGGGTAAATCTTACAGGCAAACCGCAATCAAGACCATGGCAAATGCCGTGAGTTGATTCCAAAGAAACGGAGTTTGGCCTGTTTATTGACAAGTGTTTAATGACATTGATTTGGCTGCAGTAGAATTAGAGGTAAGTATAGTCCAGATAAAACTACTCAAAGTGAACAGGTTACATGTTCGGAGTAAGTTGTACACCGTGTACAAGAACTAGCTACGACTTAACATGATTAAGTGTATTAAATGCCATCGACGAGTTTTTTCTCACTGCCTAAGTGAGACCGAAGCAAAAGAAATTCTATTTCAAATCCTGGAAAATAGCTGTATAGTTCAAATATACACTGAAGTGACAAAAGTCATGGGATAGCAATGTGCAAATTTTCAGATGGCAGTAGCATCGCATAGAACAGGTATAAATGCGCAGTGCTTTTACAGAGCTTTCATTTCTGTTCAAGTTATTCATGTGAAGAGGTTTTAACGTGATGATGACCGCACGACGTGAATTAACAGACTTTGAACGCGGAATGTTAGTTGGAGCTAGACGCATGGGTCATGCCATTTCGGAAATCGTTAGAGAATTCAACATTCCCAGATCCACTGTGTCAAGAGTGTGCCGAGAGTATGAAATTTCAGGCATAACATCCCACCATGGACAGCGCAGTGGTCGACCGCCTGCACTTAAAGATCGAGACCGGCGACGTCTGCAAAAAGTCGTAAATTCTAACAGACAAGCAACACTGCGTCAAATCACCGTAGAAATCAATGTGGGACGTACAATGGACGTGTCTGCTAGAACTGTGCGGAGAAATTTGGATTTCTTGGGCTATTCCAGCAGAAGACCGACTCGAGTGCCTTTACTGACAGAACGACATCGCTTGCAGCGACTCTCGTGGGCACGTGAGCATATCGGTTGGTCCCTAGATGAATGGAAAACCGTGGCCTGGTCCGATGAGTCACGATTTCAGCTGGTAAGAGTCGATGGTAGGGTTCGAGTGTGGCGCAGACCCCACGAAGCCATGGACCCAAACTGTCAGCAAGGCACTGTTCAAGCTGGTGGTGGCTCCGTAATGGTGTGGGCTGTTTTTTCATGGCATGGACTTGGTCCTCTAGTGCGACTGGACCGAACATTGACTGGAAATGCTTATGTGCAGCTACTTGGAGATCACTTGCAGCCATTCATGGACTTCATGTACCCAAACAACATTGGAATTTTTATGGATGACAATGCGCCATGTCACCGGGCCACAACTGTTCGCAATTGGTTTGAAGAAAATTCTGGACAATTCCAACGAATGATTTGGCCACCTAGATCGCCCGACATGAATCCCATTGAGCATTTATGGGACACCATCGAGAGGTCTGTTCGTGCCCAAAATCCTGCCCCATCAACGCTTTCACAATTATGGACGTCTATCGAGACAGCATGGCTCAATATTCCTGCAGAAGACTTCCAACGACTTGTTGAGTCCATGCCACGTCGAGTTGTTGCACTTCGCCGGGCAAAAGGAGGGCCGACACGATATTAAGAGGTATCCCATGACTTTTGTCACTTCAGTGTAAATTATTCTATGATTTCCTAGTACGGTCCAATTTAGGAAGCGCATGGTTCAATTTAGGCGCATATATTCCTAAATTGGACTTTTGGAACTTTTTATAAGATAATTTTTTAAAAAATAATTTTCATTTTTTCAGAAAATATAAGCTCTTAGGGCGGTTCTTGATTAAATTTAGCTTACGATGCCCTATTTGGCATTTCTGTTTTGCTTCACATTGAGCGACACAGGCCTCCTGTTCTTAGGGGGTCCAATATAGGCGGTCTTCCCCTAGGTTGGCTCGTAGTACGTGCCAGCACTGCAAAAAAATAAACTGTTGTTTTCAAAGTATAATACTAGCATCAGAGGTTCCAGTTTAAAACTGCAAAATGCACAGCAATAAACTGTAAAACTAGTAATTTTACAGTTTATTACTGCAAAGCAGCAATTTTACAGTTCATTACCCGAAAATTAGCTGTATTATACTGTAAAAACAAAAGTATAATACTGGCAGCAGAGGTTCCAGCTTAACACACTGTAAAATTAGCAATCTGGCAGTTTATTACTGTAGAGCAGCAATATTACAGTTTGTTTCTATGAAATTGGACATTTTACAGTTTATTACTGTAAAATTACCAACTTAGTTTGCTACTATAACATTAGCTGTATTATACTGTAAAAAAAAGCATCTTTTTTGATTATCACTTTAAAATCAGCATTTTCACAGTTTAGTTCTAGAAAAGTAGAAATTTTACAGTTAATTACTGTAAAATTAGCAATTTTTAAAGTTTATTACCATAAAATTAGCTGCATTGTACTGTAAAAACAACATTTAATTTTTAGTGTGCAAATATTGTTTTGAAGATAAATTTCCTAAATTGCGTACAAAAATCATATTTTCTAATATGCACTAAACCATGCTAACTTCTTAGAATTAAAGCGAAATATTTCAATTCATAATATAAATGCAATTCCCAGAGCATCGCGCACAAAGCATAACACCGAATTCCTGTAGTGCTTCATGCGGCCACTGCCTATTACACGGGCATTTTTATGAGTTCTCGATATTGCTTTCCCATAAGAAGCCCCTAATGCAACTTCACATATTATGAGAAAACATTGGCTTTTATTGTACTCTAGATACATAGCGGAGAGTCGAGATTGCTTCATTCTGTTGCCAAGGTTACTTTGGACGTGTGTTTAGATTTCTTTCATCATACCGCAAGGATAATGATGATCTCATTTTGTGAGAATTGTTACCATTCTGAGGTGAAACAGTGAAAGGTGCCATATTTCAATAAATTAGGAAATGTCACTTGATGATAAAACATAGTAGAACCTTTATGTAAATGACACTAAGACAACTGAATGTTTTGTCCCTTAAATGTATCCAAGGGTGCCAACAGAGGGGGATTTAGGCGCAAGTAACGCCATTAATTTTTTTTTGTGGGGGGGGGGGGATTTTTTAATTAATTTGTTCATTTATTTAAAACATTTATTGATTTTTTTTTTAAATTTAAATTACTACTTTGTTTTGTGTGTGCGGGTGTGTGCTTGGAATTTCTGGAAAAGGAAAAAGCGATTCTATTTTGCGCATAATTCGAACTTTTGAAGAATTAATATTATTAAAAAAATAATAGTTATACTTTGAGAAAATAATAAAATATAAAAAATAAATAAATAAAAAAGATTGGTAAAAATTAAAATAAAAGCACAATAGGGTTGCGAAAAATTTTGGTGGGGAATTTTGCGCCATTGAGCTTGGCGAAAGGGGCTTCTTCGGACATATAAACGTTGCGTATTAATTCGGTGTAATTTTATAATAAATTATTACAGCTCTTCTAATGCTTGTAGAAACTTCAAAATGACATCATTTTTAGCAGAAAATTTCAAACTTTTGAATGACATAAGACTTGAAAATGTGTATTAAATATTTTTTCCCTATTTTATCGAATCTTCGCTAAGAATTAGAATAGAAAAAGAACTAGAATAGAAATCGAGCTTTCGAAGAAAAGCTTCGTAGTGCATAACCTTATGCTACGAACTAATTTTGTACCAAATTTCATGAAAATCGACCGAGCGGTTTTGGCACTACAGACAGACAGACAGAAGGAAAGAAAGACAGACAGACCTACCTTCAGCTTTATTATTAGTAGAGATAAACACAAACTGTTACTATTTTATAATCAAAGCTTAAAATATTTTACATGCGCTAAATGACATTCAAATGAATCAAAATATTAGTTTTTAAAAGTCAAAATTTGTTCTAAAATTTGATTGAAATATTCTGTTATTAAAAATTGCTGTGAGAAATGTGTTACATGAATTTGTTTGATGTCATGTAATTTACAATTCAGTATGTTCACATTTCAAGTTTTCAATAGAAAGCGTGTCATGAACCGTGTACTATTTGTCTATGCTGCTCCTACATAAATAAATTCATGCATAATAAAGTGCAACAAAAATTTTAGATGTATTACTGCTTTTTGGTACATGTTAGCATCAAATTTTCACTAGTCACTTTTTAAAAAAAGGAATATTGAATTGTCCCTTTTTTAGAAGAAAATACGTGGAGTCCTTATTCAAAGGGACTGGGACCGGAAAAAATATACCGTAAATAAAGTTGGGTCATTCCACAGTGACTAACGTAACATTCAGAGCTGATTTTGTAACTTAAATGACTTGTAACTTAATTTTTTTTACTTGTTATTACTTGTAACTTATTTTTTTTTACTTGTTATTACTTGTAACTTAAATGATAAAAATATTTTTCAGTTATGCTGGTGGATTTACAATGTACATGGTATCTATGTATCATGTCTGCGAAGAATTTAAAACAAAATTACTGACAGTAGATATTTTTTCAACCAAAATAGCAACGTGACTAACGTGACATTTTTGCAACCCTGAAAATTAATGCTCATGTTGTGAGGGAAAATTTTAAGCAAGTGTTAAAAATTGAATGATATATTTGAAAAACGTGTAACGTTGGCTTTTAAAAACATAAAACACGTTTATTAAATCTTGATTTTTTTTAGTCCTAAGTGTCACTTTTACTCAAAATGGAGTGTGACTTACGTAACCATCGAACAACAAGCAGTAAACACACTACAAACCATTTATAATGGCTAATTTCAGTGACAATTGCAATACTTTTTCAATTTTTTTTAACTTCTTACGTCGTATAATTTTTATTTATTTATTTACTTATTGATACTTTTTGTACTTTGGTATTTTTTATTCTTTGACTGAGGTTGACATTTCTATGGAATGACCCAGTTGTCCTTTATTCAAAGGTGCCCCTTAAGGGAGGTACTACTGCACTGTAAAAAATTAATGTTGTTTTTATAGTATAATACAGCTAACTTTATTGTAATAAACTGCAAAAATCGTTATTTTTACAGTAATAAATTGTCAAATTGTTCCTTTGACAGTACTAAACTGTAAAATTGGTCATTTTACACTGATAAACTAAAATTAGTCATTTTACACTGATAAACTATAAAATTGCTAATTTTACAAATTATGTGTGGGGTCTGAGTCCCATTGGAAGCATCCTTTGCCGCAGCGGTGCGCGACGAGCGCCTCCAGGAGCGAGGGCGAGGTATCCCAGAATGCTTGACGACCGGAGAGAAAGAACGCGGAACTGGGGACGCGCATGGCGTCCATGTTGTTGTAATGTGTTAGTTTCGATATGTGTATGTGAAAGCGTAAACGTTCTTGTAAATGTGTTGTGTTGTGGCCGCTATTTCAATGTTCATTAAAGATCAGCGTGCTAATGAAAAAAGCCTCTGTGGTTATTCAACGCAAGTGAACATCATACTTAAAGCCCACGGAATCCCACATTACCGTGAATTTTACAATTTTAAACTTGAACCTTCGCTGCCAATATCATACTGTTGTTTTTACAGTATAATACAGCTAAATTTTGCGGCAATTAACTGTAAAATTTCTAACTTTTCAGTAAGAAACTGTAAAATTGCGAGTTTTACAGTTTATTACTGTGCAGTTTACAGTTTTAAATTGGAACCTCTGCTGCCAGTATTATACCGTAAAACAAAAGTTCATTTTTTGCAGTATGTATATAGGTCTGCATATCAAAATAACTCAGGCAATGCCGCAATGACGAAGATAAAAAGAAAGGAACGAAATAAACACTTATTTTCTTTAATGCCATTTAGTTAAACCAAATTCATTTCAATGGTAATTATCTTCGTTTGTTAAAAAAATACTGTTTAATGATTTCACACAATATATTTCAGAAACTGTTCTACCATCCCTCGTGATAACATCTCATCGTCCGTCCGTGAAAACCGCGCCTGGCACTAGCGAACACTCGCGAATTTCTAGCTTCCAAAAGGGTGCTAAGAAGTATTTCCAATTCTCCGAAAAACATACTTACATTACTTGAAACTCTCGTTACTGTTATTTGTACCTTTCGACACCGAGCCTCCCAGCTGCAAGAAGTCTGCAGATGATCTTTTTAAAAAATCCGAAAAATACCTCTACATATAACTATACATCACAAGAAAAAGAAAAAAAATGCTTACTGTTCGTTCGTGAAAGCCGCGCCTGGCACTCGCGAACAGTTCCACTTAAAAAAAGGGTAGATGGGTTGTGCGTGATAACTTTCCGAAGTTTTCAATTTTAAACTTGCATTTGCTATATCCTTTTGACATATTCAACTAAACTACGTATTTGAAATGAGCGTTGTTCCACGTTGTTTGATACGGCTCAAAATGTTTTTTTATTATTCTTCCCCTTATTGTTATCTAACCTAACACCCATATTTTGGTAAGATCAGAGAAGACCTGACGCATGCGTAAATGCACGGAAGGTTTCACCTAAGAAGATAAGACAGTACAAACTGTTTTTTCAATAGATTGTATTATGTTTCAAAATTCGTTGAGTGAAAATTCGAAAATGAAATGCGTGTCACGTTATTAATGGATGGAGTGGATAATTTTAATTAATATAATTTGTAGCATCTACTCAAATAGTCTTTTATCTTTATTGCAACAGGTGACTTTAGGGGCATTTTAATAATATTCTGCAATGGGGGAGGAGATGTTTTAATTTTTCTATATGCAAATGCATGTTTTAATTGCTTCTTCCAGTCAGACTTTTCAGTTTGAGGGGTGTTAAAAAGAAATATTGATATTTTAGGGAATAGGTGAGCAGGATTTCTAATTTAATCTATTGCGGTCTACATTTTTTTAAAATCAATTTTCTGACAATAGAAAAGGGCATATACTTTTAGTTCTAACTGTGTGGTGTATTGTTATCACTTTTTCTGCAAAGACAAAGCGATTTTCATGTTGCTCTAGTTTTAATTCGTATTTTTTAACTTATATTTTCTTCGGAGAAGGGGTAATTTTTTTTTGTTGTTCGTAAGTAATGTGATATTTGTTTAAATGATTTTATTCTGATGGGTAGAACTTTAAGTCAGTTTTTGTTGTTCTGTCAGGTTTTTTTTTTATTGACTACATAGAACACCGTTGAAGCTTTTTTAAAATTATGAATGAGCATTTTGTCATAAAATTTCCATTTTTCAACAAAAATGGAAAATTTCAAGAAGAAACTGAAGAAGACTCTTACTAATTCAAAGAACTTTTTTTTCTAAAAGACCACTTTTCAAGTGCAGCACCACAATATAATTCCAGCCACTAAAATACAGTTAATTTATTATTAGTATAATCAATACTCAATCACATTTAAAAATCTGAACAACTTTTCAACACCATAAATTTTTGAGTACTTAATTTCTGCTTTTAGCTTCATCTTTTTATGGATAAATTAATTTGCTTAATTAATATGCAAGTCCCCGCATCAATTAAATCATTTGCTCTCTTTTTTTAAACATTTTTAAAGCTCATTTTTGCTCCAACAAACATGTTTATGGGCTCATATATAATTGTTTTTATTCAATTTGTATGCTTGTAACATAGAAAATTAAATATTTTCTTAATTAGGATTTTTTACTTTAAGCGAAAAACTTAAAAAATACAAGCGCGTACCTTTTAAAAGCACTTCCATGAATAAAACTAAATGCTTTGCAGCTGAAAAATGCTTAATTCGAGTTTTAAGAAGATAAGTGGAAACTATTTCTTCATAAAACTGTTTTTAAAACATGATCTTATTACAGCTTTTTCAAAAAATTAGATTTTGATGAAAGATATTATGATGCTGAAGTGAGAAAAAAGAAACATTTTCTTCATTCTTTCAAAAACTGCTTTACGTTTCCGTTTCGTGGCACTATTGCTTCCTTTTACGCTGAAAATTAAAAAAAAAAGGTCAGTTTAAAACAAAACTAAAAAATTAAAACTAGCTTAAATTGCTGTTTTTATTATTTCATACGAGTACGTAAATTTCCTTTAATTGATTGCAGATGAATAAATGCACTCATACCAATTTTTGAACAAAGAAAAAAAAATGGTACACAACTAATTATTTTCAGTTTTTTCCTTTCTCAAATCATCTACTGTTATACAGTAAAAAACAGTATTAATTGCGCATTTCTGAAAAACCAAATAGAAAAACATGAACACATGAAACATTTTCTCTTTGATAGTTAAAAATATTTTTCATGAAACCAATGTGTAAACCAACGATTAAATGATTTAATAATGAAAAAATAAACGAATAAACGAATTAATACTAAGAAAAAGAAAGTGAGTGAATAAAAATGGATAATTACAAATAAAATAACTATATAAACGAATAAATAAATACTACTAAAAATTACTAAGTAAAGGAGTGTAGCTGAAGAAATAAATGAAGAAATACGTATGTGATTTAAAAACTGACTGAATAAGTAAAGAAAATGTATTGTTTCACATTGCCCCATTCAATTTGCCCGCATGCGCTGAACATATTAAGTTGAAGATTTAAAACCGTGCCTAATATGAATTAAATAGGTACTGCACTATACATCAAAATATCTCAACTAATAGTTAAAATGGTAACTACAGAACTTTATCATTTTATGGCAAAGAGAAATTTTTCCCATAAATTGGGAATATTTATGTGTACAAATTTTGAAAATGATTTATGTTACACATTGCTATCTTTAGAGCCACTTTTTTTTTTTTTGACTCGAATCAATCATATGTTTAGGAATGTAGTAAAAATAGGGGTAGGTAGGTGGCGCTTACAGCTCTGAAAATGATTTATCATTGCACTTTGGCTAACTATTTCACTTTGCTCCACATTTCCCTGCATAGCCGCAACATCAATAAGAACAAATTTTTAATCATTGCAATCAAAACTTGTGATTTGCATCACGATGTGAAAATTATAATGAGCTAGCTGAAATATAGCACGTGATTATTCAAACCTTGCACTAAAACGAGCATTTAATTCTGAAACGCGCATTTTTCATGCAGGTTTGAATAACTTAAAAATGATTTTTAATAGTGTACAATGTTCTGAAAATATGCTTTCCGTGTCTTCAATGCTTCCATTCGAACAATACGAAACCAACCCCCCGTCATCTTAATTGACGTCGAAGCAAATCTCGTGTAAGTACATTGGATCTGCCTAAACATCATTTATTCATGGCAGCATTAAGGCGGGACTCATCAACGGAATTATTAATACCACTTGGCTGTAACGTATAAATCTCACTCTCACTTTCAAGACAAGCCAGAGTTACGGCGACTATTTTATACAACATTTTAAGTTAAAAAGCGAAAGTTGTATTGGGTGTTTGTCGGCCCCTAAATGTATTTTACACTAGCTTATAACCCGGCATTGCCCTCGTGCTGATTAGATACATGGTAATTAAATTACTTTTGACATTTCATGCTAAAATGAAATAGGTTAGCCTTAATTTGATAATTCAATGTTAATCGTAATCTTTGTCGGAAAATACTCATATTTAAATGCGTTAAATTTTATCAATTTGTATGCTTATAGACTTATCTCTATTACTCTATCTACTCAAAATTGCCAGTTTGATCTTTTTGGATTTCTTAACAATTTCCTTCCGCCTATCTGAATTCTAGTGCATCAAGGAACCTCTGCCAAGTTTGATGAAAATCCGACATGGATTGTGTTTTTGAAAATTGTGGATTTGTATAAGGAACAAACAAGCAAACATACAAACATACATACATAAATCCATTTTTATATACATAGATATCTATCTATATGTATGAGTATGTGTGTCTGTATATATATATATATATATATATATATATATATATACACTGAAGTGACAAAAGTCATGGGATAGCAATATGCAAATTTTCAGATGGCAGTAGCATCGCATAGAACAGGTATAAATGCGCAGTGCTTTTACAGAGCTTTCATTTCTGTTCAAGTTATTCATGTGAAGAGGTTTTAACGTGATGATGACCGCACGACGTGAATTAACAGACTTTGAACGCGGAATGTTAGTTGGAGCTAGACGCATGGGTCATGCCATTTCGGAAATCGTTAGAGAATTCAACATTCCCAGATCCACTGTGTCAAGAGTGTGCCGAGAGTATGAAATTTCAGGCATAACATCCCACCATGGACAGCGCAGTGGTCGACCGCCTGCACTTAAAGATCGAGACCGGCGACGTCTGCAAAGAGTCGTAAATTCTAACAGACAAGCAACACTGCGTCAAATCACCGTAGAAATCAATGTGGGACGTACAATGGACGTGTCTGCTAGAACTGTGCGGAGAAATTTGGATTTCTTGGGCTATTCCAGCAGAAGACCGACTCGAGTGCCTTTACTGACAGAACGACATCGCTTGCAGCGACTCTCGTGGGCACGTGAGCATATCGGTTGGTCCCTAGATGAATGGAAAACCGTGGCCTGGTCCGATGAGTCACGATTTCAGCTGGTAAGAGCCGATGGTAGGGTTCGAGTGTGGCGCAGACCCCTACGAAGCCATGGACCCAAACTGTCAGCAAGGCACTGTTCAAGCTGGTGGTGGCTCCGTAATGGTGTGGGCTGTTTTTTCATGGCATGGACTTGGTCCTCTAGTGCGACTGGACCGAACATTGACTGGAAATGCTTATGTGCAGCTACTTGGAGATCACTTGCAGCCATTCATGGACTTCATGTACCCAAACAACGATGGGATTTTTATGGATGACAATGCGCCATGTCACCGGGCCACAACTGTTCGCAATTGGTTTGAAGAAAATTCTGGACAATTCCAACGAATGATTTGGCCACCTAGATCGCCCGACATGAATCCCATTGAGCATTTATGGGACACCATCGAGAGGTCTGTTCGTGCCCAAAATCCTGCCCCATCAACGCTTTCACAATTATGGACGTCTATCGAGACAGCATGGCTCAATATTCCTGCAGAAGACTTCCAACGACTTGTTGAGTCCATGCCACGTCGAGTTGTTGCACTTCGCCGGGCAAAAGGAGGGCCGACACGATATTAAGAGGTATCCCATGACTTTTGTCACTTCAGTGTATATATGTATATATATGGAAGTTAAATACATTTGTCCCCTAAGTGTCGAAGAATGTGTAGATTGGAAAAAACAACAAATGAACAAATTGAAATTTTAAGAAACTTTACAGAAACATTTGGAAATTTGCGAAATAATTTAAACATATAAAAAAAAAACATGGGTAATGTGCTGCCTTATCTTCAGAGAGCAGGAGCAACGGTTAAAATATTTTTAACTTTGTAGGTTTCAAACGAGGTAGGTTTTTAACAAGTCAGCTGATATATTAGGATACGGCAGTAAATGCATAAAATGTAATATATTTGAATCAGTAAAACTGAAAACTTTTTCATATTTTGTATTATTTTAACTGTAAAATTTAAGTTGTGATTGAATAAAATGAGATAAGCTGACAAATTAAATAACCACCCATCTGCAATCATTAAATCATCAAATTAGCTTTTTTTTTCGAAAATGTAAAACTTATCAAAACTAAATTTCAAGCAACAGCAATTTACAATAAATTAATGAACTGAAACGCTTTATGTGCGCTACTTTGACAAATATTAAATTTGTTTCCTCTGGAAATGTGAAAGCTATTTCAGTATCCTAGTGATTTATTAATCCTTATTAAAAATTCGAACTTAAAAACCCTTACAAATTTTTGCATTTTTAAAGTATGTGATTGTATCTAATGCGACTAAGATCTCTACTCTGGCCGAGCTGTGTTAATCAACATTTTGGTTTAAAGAACAGAGAGAACTGATGGAAGTTCATACCAATCATGACAAGTAAAATGAAAACCAATATTGGTTGAGAAACCACGAATTGTTTATTGTTCTCACTTAGTCGTGGTTGATTTCCCATCCTTTTAACTATTACTTTTTTTTTTTGACATTACAATTTTTCTAGTGATTTAATTCGAAAAAATGGTGAAAAATAAAACCCAAAACTTCAATCAAACAGTACGAAATTCTTAGCACGATCGTTTCCACTCGCACGCCAGGGCGTGATGAGTACTAAGTTTCTCCTCTTCAGTTAGTGTGTTTAACAACTGTTTCCTGAGAGATTTGGCAAAGGGGCAGTGTATTGGCAGCGAGAATGTTAATGAATGTAGGATCAGAAATTAGTCGCCAATTCGGCATGCTCCATGTTAGGATACTAATTCAAAGGTGTATTTGAAATTATAATAAAATGTGCTAAAAAAGAAATCAGGTAGTCAAAAAGAGAAAAAGCATTTCAGTCAACTTTTATAGAGAATACTAGCTGCCAGGGCAGCTAGATTAGCTTCCTGCGGCATGTTGATGCATAACGTCCTCCCTCTCTAACTTTTACCTCATTCTGAAGTTATATTATTTGATAGAATTTAATGTTCATTCGATTTCAAGACATACCACGCACGTGGTCCGGCGTCGCACGGGCACTTCGTGCCTTTAAAGTAGTGAGGAAATTTTCAAGAAACTACTCCCCGCCAAGGCGGCTCGCTAACAGGCGCTTCACGCCTTTACCTTTTTCCTATATAAAAAATCATTCGAATTATTGAGATGCTACGCGCCTTCAAGATGGTGAGAAAAGTTACAGCAAGTTCTGATCGATCAAGGGAAAGTAGCAGACATAGATACTCAGTTTTTAATATAAGTAGATGGCTTTTCAACAAATGGATGTTTCAAAATATTACAAGTAGCTAGCGATAAAAATACTATGTAAGTGGCCCGCTTATGAGTTTCGTGTTTGATTTAGTTAAGCCTTTATTCAAAATTCTCATTATCATTGTTATCACTGTTTCATAGCAACGACGGTTTGCAAGAATGGATTTCATTTTTGATCATTTATTAGGCTTAATCGCTTTAAATTTGACTACTTATTAATTGATATCTTCGCTAATTAAAATCGTATAATTATATAAATTGAAAGTAATGAAGCTTGAAAAATTACCTATCTATCGGTACCTGGTTCGACTTTCAGTTCATTGTCGTTCAGGAGAAAGAAGCGTGACATAGAAAGATAGTTAGAAAGAAAGAAAGATACTCAGTTTTTAATATAAGTAGATATTTATCAATTTTTCTTACAAATGATGATCTATCTTAAAATAGTTTAAACTAAAAAAAAAAGGAACGAACAATAATAAACCAAACCAAGGGTTACTACTAAGGACATTATAGCAGAAGGAAAATTACACATTAATTTTAAACAGTTAATATTGTAAGCAAATAATAGTTCGTTCCTAGGAAGTATTCACAACACATAAAAAATTATGCTATTAAACGGATTTTTAAAAAAATGAAATGTAAACTAAATGTTGTGTATCATTACAATTTCAGAAACATTTAGTGAACATCTGATTGTAGTTCTTGATCACGAAAACTTTCAATTGTTTAGAAATGAACTCATTTTTGCTCTTTTTGGCGTACTTTCCGATTAAGACAAAATTAGGACGAAAAGGCATTTAAAGTGGCTTAATGCATCTTTAAAGTATCGCAAAGTCCAAAAAATGTATAAACTAGTTGAACAAATATCGAAGAATTAAAATTGAAAAGTAGGGTTTTGAGATAAAACACATGTCAGTCTGTCAATCTGTCTGCCCCCCCCCCCCCCCAATAACTTTTGAATGAACAGTCCGATTCGAAAAAAAATATTTTTCTTCGAAAGATTTTGGTGGGGTCACCGCGTTCCCACATTTAATTTTTTTGCTTTGAAAAATTTTTCGTTCAACTTTGAACAGTTCAAAAAGTCTGCTGTCTACTAATATTATGGTGAACAGTTCGATTTCAAGTTTTTTTTTTTTTTTCCGAAAAATCTAGGTGAGGACACCTTATTCCCGCATTTGACTTTCTGTTTTAAACATTTTTTCGTTCAAGTTTGGAGAGTTCTAAACAATTTGTCCCCTCTCCCCCTCATAACTTGAACTAACAGAATGAACACTCTGATTTTGACTAACGTTTTCTTATCTGAAAGATCTCAGCAAGGACATATATATTGACATATATATTTGCAGTCTTATATAATTCAGAGATTATTTATCAGAAGCTAAAATGTCGGTATAGGTACACAGTTAAAGCAGGCTTGTTGTGACTGGAACTTCATGTTTAATCTATGCGATCAAAAGTGTCCACTCATTCAGATTTAAAGTAAAAAAAGAAATTTCAAAAAATACACCGCAAAAAAACTGCTGTTCTTATTGTATAATACTGACAACAGAGGTTCCAGTTTAAAACTTAACTAGCTATTTTAGTTTATTACTGTAAAATTAACAATTTCACCATAAAATTAGCTGTATTATACTGTAAAAGCAACAATATAATACTGGCAGCAGAGTTTCCAGTTTAAAACTGTAAAATGCACTGTAATAAACTGAAACTAGCAGTTTTACAGTTTATTACTGCAAATTATCAATTTTACAGTTTATTATTGTAAAATTAATTGCATTAGACAGTAAAAAATCATCTATTTTATAGAGTGTAGTTTTTAGCTCAAAAGCTAGTCGGGTAATCTCTTTTTAATGTAATAAACGACTATTATTAAATAAAAAAGACTGGATCCAAAGCTCTCGTGGACAAAAATGTCAGACAGCTCGTCCTTACCTTCATAGTAGCTTTCACTAAGACAGTAAATTTAATATAGAAATACCTTGATCACATTACTGCCTACTGAATAAGTTATTTAATAACATAGCGAAGAGGTTTTAATTAAGTTGACTGAATACATTTTCCCTTCTTCTTTTCATACATTATTTATTCATTATAATATTAAAGCAGAAATTTCAAAAAGACTTACTTGTGCTGAAATCAAATGTTCGTAAAACCCACGCAAAATATATTATTACGTGGAAATTCAAAAGATATGCATTTTCTATCCTAAGAATAACATTGAGTGAATTCTAGATAAACAGAAATTTTTCAGGTTGTTTAAGTAGCACATTTTTTTCTAAACTACCATAAAGTAGGGTTACTTCGACCCTAGGGGATTACTTGAGCCCATTACAGTAAAATGATAAAATCTAGGTTTGGTACTTATTAGTTGAAGACTTGCACGTAGTTCCTCCTTTCTCCTCTAGGTAGAAGCACTCTGCAGTCTCTAATGCTAGTACCTAACCCAGATTTTATCATTTTACTGTGGGCTTAAGTAACCTCCTTGTGGGTCCAAGTAACCCGACTTTACGGTGCGTTCATTTCTGAACAGAAGAATTTAATGACTACTCAGTTTATGTCAAAAAAGAGCGTATGGACTGGCAGACAGCAGTTGGGAAAACATATATTGGATAGCTCACATTGGAGCTTTTAGAAACTGAACAAGCAGATGGTATTTAAAACCGTTTTACATTGCTTTTGCATTAGTTTTACAACAAAGAACCAAATATTTAGGCAGAGGGCTTACCCTCCCCCCCCCCCCCATAATAACTTTTGTGTGAAGAGTTCGACTCGTACAAGCTTTTTTCTGATTGAGAGATGCATATATCGGTTTTAGAAAAAGCAGAATTATACGCTAAAATTATGTGTTTGATATATATTTGAAGGGTCAGGGGGAAAAACCACGGTAGTCCACTTTTTGTTGAATTTAAACTGATGCTACCACCTGTTAGAAAAATAAGTGTAATTTCGTTTAGTATATGCAATATTCGTGAAAAAACACTGTAGTCCATGTATTATTGTCATTTTGGAACAAGTATACTGGGGAAGTTTCTGAGTTCGTAAAGTTTAAATTTCGTTTTTCTCAAAATGAATCAAATGTGACTACCGTGGTTTTTCCCCCTGACCCTTCATTTGCAGTCTTATACAATCAGAGAGTATTGGTCAGATGCTAGAATGTCAAGTTGGTAAACGGGAAAGTAGGCTCGTTCAGTTCTGGTCAGAACTTCTCGTCTTTATCATCCTTTAGCCAGTTGTTTCACATACACTATTTTCTGGAAAATTGTCAAAATACTTTCTTGTGTTCGTCATCCTTTGTTTAGGAGCGGACAGTTTTTGTTCATCCGAACAAGTTCTTGTTCCATGTTTTTGAGGACGTCCCGTTAAAAAGATGGCGTTTTTCTTTATCTGAATTTCAGTCAATTGTTGATTATGTAGTGGCGTAGGTACCACTTTGTCGCATCTGATTATAGGAATTTTTCTCATTTCAGACGTGCTGTGTAAACAATACAGAAGTACTTTTGACTTAAATCTTATATTCGTATTAAATGCGTCAAATTATTACAAAAGGTCTCAGAGTAGAATATATTCGATACAAGCACGACCAATATTTCATTCATATTTAGTTAATACAAAAGAAATAAAATAAATAGTGAGTTAAAGGATAAGTAAAAATTTATGTCTTGATCTCATATTTCCAAATGTATTAAGATTTTTTTTATTTTGTTGATCCTTGAACTGAATTTTATTACTTTATCATTCCTATGCCTAATTTTTGCTTTTGACAACGATTAAAGAGCTTGTTTTACCAACCAACCCAAACTTACTGAAGAAATCAAATGTGACAAATCATCTAAAAGATTCCAATGCTTTGGCGTTAGGTTTCAAGAATCTTACTAAGAGAACTAAAACGGTTTCTTAAAAGTATTGTCTCTATCGAAAAATTTGTTCTTGATCACACAGACGTGGTTGAACTCCATACTTTTATTGTTGCTGCTGCTGTCGTGTGCCAGCTATACTTAAATGCAACTTAACACTGAACGTCACTACGGGCGGAGCCAATAAGAGCACACAAGCAGTCAGCGATCTCCTCTAATTCACCAAGTAGGCTGTGATTTTTTATCTAGCTCGTTTTTCATAGACAAACGTCACGCTGACGTCACGATGTTGTTGTCAAGAAAGGTTTCAGTGTAGTAGAGACCGGCAATTTGGTGTCAGTTGCTACACTTTTCCAACTGCTCCGTCATTTAGAGTGAAGTTCGACGCCCTCAGTACACGCGTAATATAGAGACCTCTTCGTAGGGTAGGCAACCCACGGAGTAGAAAGAAGGAGAGAAATGTTCTACGGATGCGCTAGTTTGAAAGTGGCAACGAATTCTCACCCGCCGCCAGAGGACGCTAGCTGAAACGCTCCTTTTCTCCGACGGGAAACAATGTAAATGATCACGGAGTAGAAAGAAGGAGAGAAATGTTCTACGGATGCGCTAGTTTGAAAGTGGCAACGAATTCTCACCCGCCGCCAGAGGACGCTAGCTGAAACGCTCCCGATCTCCTACGGGAATCAATCCTATACTATAATACGAGGAATGTTTGTAATGTCGAAAATCGCCCCAGAATTAATAAACTCCGGTAAACTTGGGGGTCTGGGGTTTTTGGCCACGGGGAATCGATTGGCACCGGTTTTGAAGCGCTACGGTCGAAAAGTTCGGAGTTACAGATAGGATTCATTAAACGTTTGAGAAGATTTCTTACTACGCCATTTTCTTTATGATTTCTCTTATTGTTACCGTTTCATAGCAACCGCGTGCTAACAATGGATTTCATATTTAATCCCATCAGCGTAAATTTATGTTTTTCTGGTATTTGGCAAATAATTTTTGGCAACATGATAGAATTGTTATTGCTTTTCAAATTTAAAAGAGATCGATCAAAATAAAGTTAGAATTGGGTATGGGCAGCGGTAGAGCCGCTATATAGACAGGCCGACGCATCAAGCTTAAGTTTCACCACTTTGGATCCAACTCATAAACTTTCACTTTCATTTTTCATTGTTGAGGAATTAGGGTTACCAGAGTAAAGTTTCGGGACATTGCCAAGCTTTGTTAAATTTACGTAAAAAGTTACCAAAAAGCGATAACTGGCCAGAAAAGACAATCCTCACACACGTGCTGAATCCAAAGTGGTAATTTTGATGCTTCGGCTCGTCTATATAGGGACCTGAGGCCGCAGTAGTCCAATCGGTAAGTCGTCGGACTCGTAACCGGAGGGTCTCGGGTCGATCATATAGCCGCCGATCAAAATGTTCGTGGTCACAAAATCCTCCAAGTGAAACGAAACCTCTGGGGTGTGCTGGCCCAAGGGTTTACTCGGTCCTTGCGCCTTCTTCAAAAATGAACAGAGCGCCCTTCAGGGCCCCATCCCGGTTAAAAATCGAGTTGTGGTATGTACGGGGGGGGGGACCTGGAGTGTAAAGTGAAGTGAAAGTCAAAACCAACTGGAACCAAATGCGTACTGGGAACAGGGACTCTGCATCCATTCTCATCAACCCCTCCCGCGCCTTCGGCGCCAAATGAAATGAAATTAGGTGTGATTTTACGGTGAGCGTGGATTAAATAGGGTTGTGATTTTTAAAATAAATTACGGCTGTTTTGAATGCGTAATTGCAACCAAAGGCTCAAAAATGCTTTTCAAGTTTATCTAAATAAGTACTTCGCACTTTAGAAAAAAACGCGAGTTTACAAACCTCTTTTTTTTAACCGAGCGGGCTCGGTCCCCTGGTACACGTTAGGGGTAATACGAGGAATGGTTGCCAAGTCGAAAATCGCCCCAGAATTAATTAACTCCGGTAAACTTGGGGGTCTGGGGTTTTAGGCCACGAGGAATCACGAGGTTTGGTTTTTCTAAATAAATTTGTCAAAAATATTGAACTTCAACACACTTCAATCTTTACACTGCTCACTTTGTACCATTTCTTTAATTGCGTAGTTTTTTTTATTATCAATTACATTTTATTTCCTATGACTTTTCAAACTTAATCTTTGTATAGAATAGTTCCCTTTCCAAACTCTAACTTTGTTAAGAAAAGTTTACAATGGTGCACTTTAACCGGTTATCTTTTCACCAATGGTTTCACAAATTTTCTTATGGCATGTATTGTTTTGATAAATCACAATTGAAAATTTAAATCTTCGAGTTTGCTTCGATACCTGTTTTCCTCGAGCGGAGCTCGGTCACCCGCTGGTGTAAATGATACTGAATCTGTCATCTTTTTAAATGCTGCTATGGGAAAGAAAAGATTTTTTTTTTCAACTGGATTTTGGTATAAACCATCGATTAACATTATGAACTAAATATGACTTTGATCCCACTGAAATTTTGCCGTATTTTTTAAGAAAGATGTTTAATCGACGGCATCTAGCTACTTGCCAAATTTGACATATATGCGACTATTTGTGACATTTTCTTTGCATTGTACGATATAATTTTTGCTGAGAATCAGTTCTCTAAATTGTTGATAAGTTAAGCATGAGGCAAAAAATTAATTATGTCAGAATTCAATTTTGTTATTAATTAAATATATTTAGTAGACAAAATAATTATTAGTTTAATTATATTTATTAAATATATTTAGTTCATAATGTTAATTGATGGTTTGAGCAAAATTCCAATTAAAAAAAAATATTCTTGCCAACAGCAGTCTTTAAAAATGACAGATTCTGTCAGATTTGGCAAGTTGGTAAGTGCATTCGATTAAACCTATTTCTCAAAGAATACGGCACCTATTTTCGTAGGATGAAAATCATATTTAATTCACAATGTCAATCGAAGATTTTCACCAAAATCCAGTTGAAAAAAATTTTTTTCTTCCCCATAGCAGCATTTAAAAAGATGACAGATTCAGTATCATTTACATTGATTCCCGTCGGAGATAGGGAGCGTTTCAGCTAGCGTCCTCTAGCGGCGGGTGAGAATTCGTTGCTACTTTGAGATAGCAGAGATTTAGCTCCTCCTCTTTAATCTCCTTGAGGCAACCATTAACGACACAACAACACATTCATAGAAAGAAAGGACAGAAGAGAGAAAGTACAGTCATGCCCGAGCCGAGATTCCAGGGGCGAATACAAGGGAGGGGCGATGGGGAGGGGCGATCGCCCCTCCCTTGTGGAGTGTATATCCAGCAGTTCTTCGACTTAGAAGTTCTATAAATGCTATTTTAGATGATCTTCGATGATAGTATGGGAAGTAGTTGCGATTCGGGGCTCTGATCTGGATTTTTTTAGAAATTAAAGACCGAAGTATTTGTAATAAACATGTGTTAACCAGTATATGTAGTATGAAAAAAAGGGGGGGGGTCAAGTAGAAAAAAAAGCAATCGCCACTCCCTTGGAGCATTTCTGGAACCGTTCTTTGCGAGATTCGAACCCGGAACCTACCCGTCAGCAATCAGACTTTACTAACAACTAGACAAGGTGACCGGCGATACTTTTATTAAGTGCTAAAAGTAAAAGATTGCAAAAGCAAGAAAAAAAAAAGAAAAACTTTTGGATTTATTTCGAGTTAGCATTAATTTTCAGTGAAAAAGAAAGATTACAGGAAATGAAAAAGGAGCATAAATCAGTTTCAAGGATTTCAACTGAAATTCGTTGTTGAAATTTCGTAAAACTAAAACCCTTAGAAGCGCCGAAGCATCAGTAATTTCAGTCAACATAGTTTCAACGTCTGCATGTAAATTTCAGAATAAGAAATATGTGAGAGGAATAAAAAAAAATCCCTTTTCCGAGTAGTTGTTCCAATGGCTTGTTTGAAAGTAAAATGGAGTTTCTTTCTGACCAAAAAAAGAAGAGTTTTGCACCTTCTTACTTTGGAGGTCAACCCCTAGAGATGTTGACACGGAAAATGACTTCCAACTTTTTGTGAAAAGTCAGAAAATCTACTTTTGCATTTACAAACACAAGATTTATTTTGATTCTGTATGCTTGAAGTAGTTTCCGTCAAGTAGAAATAGTATTGATGCAATCTTCTGGAGAACTTGTTATAGATAAAAGATTTTTGCAAAACTTTTTAGAAGAGAAATATGTGAAAACTAAAATAAATTTAAATTTTGTATGAGCGATTTTAATAACTAAATAAACGTTTTTGTATTTAAAAACTAAACTCAAAGTTTTAAATCTATATGTCTGTATAATACTGTTTTATCATGTTAAGTGTTAGATCCTAGTTATGTTTAAATTTAAAAAAGCAAACGATTTTGTATCTGAAAATATGCATGCATGTTTTAAAAGGCTTACGACGAAATAAAATGCTATAATTTTTCTGACTAAGTGTTAAGGGCGATGTTTTTCCTCTCAATATACTTTTAAAAGGTATTGAGAACTTTTTTTAACGTTTTTTTTTTTAACTTCATTGAGAACTTATCATCTTTTTTTTTTAGAAATATTTTGAGCTAAACCTGCACTTTTAAAAATGCAGGAAAGTTTAGTTTAAGCATTACGATAAAGTAGAATGTCAACAGGGCAGAAAAGTTTTACCGTAAATTTCACTCATAAATTAAGTAATCACAATGCCACATGACACAATCCATGACTTACCACGGGAAGCAATTAGAAGAAGAGGATGTAATATGGAAAATTTCTTTTTTTTTTTTAATTTTCATTTTATATCATGTGACAACATATACAGAGTGTCCACTCCTATCGTGGACCAATAGCTAATTTCTTAACCGTTAGAGATACGCATATAGTTTATTTAGGAAAAAATCTCCAAATTACGAAAGGAATTTTGGGTCTATTCAATGTTTTTCAAAAAATCAAATTTTGAAAGAGTTACGAAATTTAAATTTTTATACAGCCCCCAGTCCTATCAATCATATTTAGTAAAACATTCTTGACACTGTAACGTTTAAAACTAAAAAAAAATCACTCTTCTACCACAAAAATTGACCGAGTTATGACGTTTTGAAAAATCAAGATTTTGAAGGATTTCGCATGCGGTCCCTTAAGCGATCTCTCGATGACGTCATGAAACAATGCAACATCTTGATTTTTCAAAACGTCATAACTCGGTCAATTTTTGTGGTAGAAGAGTGATTTTTTTCTTAGTTTTAAACGTTACAGTGTCAAGAATGTTTTACTAAATATGATTGATAGGACTGTGGGGCTGTATAAAAATTTAAATTTCGTAACTCTTTCAAAATTTGATTTTTTGAAAAACATTGATTAGACCCAAAATTCCTTTCGTAATTTAGAGATTTTTTCCTAAATGAACTATATGCTTATCTCTAACGGTTTAGAAATTAGTTATTGGTCCACGATAGGAGTGGACACCCTGTATGATATCATGTGTGAAAAAAAAGTTGCGATATGACAAATCGTTCTTTTTAAATAGTCTTTAATGTTCAAGTGACGATGATGCCATAGGGCCGGTTGAATTTTTCTCTCTTCGACCGCGAGCACCAACACTGTAAAAAATGAACGATGTTTTTACATAAAATGCAGCTCATTTTATAGTAAGAAACTGTAAAATTTCTAATTTTACAGTAATAAACTGGAAAATTGGTAATTTTACAGTTTATTACTGTGCATTTTAGTTTTAAACTGGAACCTCTGCTGGCAGTATTATACTGTTGCTTTTACAGTATAATTCAGCTAACTTTGCGGTAATAAACTGTAAAATTGATGCAGTACTGTTATAAAACGTAAAATTGCTAACTTTGCAGTTTATTACTGTACATTTTACAGTTTTAAACTGGAACCCCTGCTGCTATTATTATACTGTAAAAACAACAGTTTATTTTTTGCAGTGAATGGATCGAGAAGCTCAACATGCGGAACGAGCTTGAATGCCATATTTACCCTCGTTGCAACCCTAATTGGATTCTTTCTTTAAAAAAATTGTCATTTTTTTTTTGTCAAAATAGTGAGGGTAACGTGACGAATTCGCAAGACTTATAATTATTTCATTGATATTCGGCGCTGGAAATCTCACGATTTTTTCCGTGTTCCGAATGTAACTCTATCAAGCTTATACCAGGCGCAGAACCAGAGCCGGGAGAGGGGTCATGTCATTCTTAAATGACCTAATGCAGTTTAAAACGGTACTTTTTAGGACTTATATTTCGAAAACAGCGCACTATACTCCTTTTTTTTTGCACGAAATTTGCACTTTGACCCTTTTTTTTCCGAAAATGAAACTCTCCTAAACCTGAAACTGAATCCGCCCTTGGCTTATGCATGACTTTCTAATCGCTATAAGTGGAATAAGGTTTAGTATGTCTAAAATTTTTTCGTGCGACCTCCGCTGTATCTGCGCACGCGCGAAGTCTCTTCGGACTTACTCGAAATAGGGGGAAAAGCAACGAGGAAGTAGAAAGCGAACAAATGCTGAAGGCATCGGGTAGTGCGCATTCTAAACCTATCTCCCCTTTTTCAGATGGAAGCGTCCGTGGCTCCCAGGTGCACAAAACGCAAACAGACAGTATAAAAAAACTTTACTATCAAAATAAAAACAATGCCAAAAAGGACTAATGCGCACATTCCCCTTTGACGTACTCTGAAAATGGATGTATACAACATAATATGGAACGTACAGCATGAATCCATTCCCTTTCATTCTTGCTCTACTTAGTTGTATGCCTGTTAACATATCGCGACGTGTTATCTCCAAATACAAGCATTTGCCTCCAGCAAATTCGATCTAAAACGTCGAGTGTAGTCATATGAATCCTGCGCCCGTCTCCTTGTTTATGCAAATGCAGATGGCGACAGATGGGTTTAATTCATTGTGCTTTGTAACAGAGAAGTATGGAGTGCTATAACTCTGTGCGGCTCGCATAATGTCACCTAATGCACTACTTGTGTTACGTGAAGTGTAGCTGCAAATTATAGCGATTTAGTTTCTAAACAGAATTTTATTTCTAGTCAAAGTGTAATCTATATCTATAAAAATGAGTGTATGTATATATATATACTTGTTCTCTATACAAATCCAAAGTTTGCGTCAGATTTCCATCAAACTTGACACAGAGGTTCCTTGATGCCCTAGAATTCTCATAGGCGGGGTCTTGAAATTTTAAAAAATCTAAAAAGCTCAAATTTAAATTTTTTGTCAAAAAATGACCCTTTTATAGGAATCTAGCCTATTTATATTGTAATCGAGATAGGCCTTTTAGCATTCAAATTGATGAAATTTAAGATTTTTAAATATCAGTATTTTCCAACAATGATTACGATTAAAGTAATGAATTTTCAATTTAAGGCTCACCTATTTTCTTTTAGCTTTGAAATAAGTAAAAAACAATCATAATTCATGTGGACTTTATAAAAAGAACAACGGATTTGAATTTCAATTTTGCAATGCGACGACAGTTGCGTCTGTAATGGAGATAAGCCTTCAGAACGAGAAATAGATTTATTTCTGAGTTATAATAATTTTTACTTTGTAGGTGGGAACAATTAATAGAGAAAAGTTAATATTTTAATGTAAGAATGAAGGCTTTCACGGCCGGAGTAAATACTAGTTAAGGATTCCGGGCTGTTGTGCCGTGGTCTAAATGGCTTTAATCCATACGTTTCGATCGCAACTGCGGCGGTCATCTTCAGTGGGTGTCGTTGATTAATTTGGCGACTGATGCGAAAAATGGTCGAAAAAAATTTTTCGCATCAGTCGCCAAATTAATCAACGACACCCACTGAAGATGACCGCCGCAGTTGCGATCGAAACGTATGGATTAAAGCCATTTAGACCACGGCACAACAGCCCGGAATCCTTAACTAGTATTAATATTTTAAATTTGGCGGGTGAAATTGATGCAATTTTTTCACTTCCATGTGCATATATTTTATGCCAGTGGACGCGGCAAGGCACAGACAACATTTATCTTTCATTTTCACCTTTTGATAAGACTATTTTTCTGTAAACGTTTAACTTTCTGTAATATTTTAGTTTTTTTCAAAGTTTGTACATAAGAGACAGATTGATGCAAATTATTTTATACCCATATGAATAGAACTCTTTCAAACTTTTTTTCCCTGAATGCTATGTTGTATTAATAAGCACCCGGGCAACGCCGGGTATTAAGCTAGTACAATATATATTATTGAAACTTGTTTATTAATAAGGACAGAGAGAGAGAGAGAGAGCAATTGAGTTGCAATAAATTGTTTTAACCCATTAATGCCTAGCATCCCTTTTTAGGGACGGTCTATAAAAGGGTCTGAATTCCCCCAAAATGAGCATTTCAACCAAATAATAGTGTTCAATTAGTACTTTGGTAATATTTCAATTCGTTATTAACAGTTTGTAGCACATAACCATTGTAAAGTGTGTTCTGTAGCAGTTTTAATATGCTCATTATCAAAAATGTCATCCATCACAAAAAAGCTAAGTTTTCAAAGTTATTCCCAGCTTCCCAGTTTATGTTAATTGCTGATTTTATTTCTTCTTATAAAATGTCTTTTTAAATATTATATCGTAGGCAGAAAAAAATTTTAGTAAAAAAAGTATGTACCCTCTGGGGTCTATCGTAACTCTTAAGGGACTATTTTTCTTTCCTTAATAAAAAGTTTATTTTATACATAATATTTTTTCTATTATTTTTCCTGTCCATTAAACACTGTTTGTAACCAGTGTACAAAATATCTTTGAAAAAAAATATCAGGCATTAATGGGTTAATCTCTTAGCTACACACAAAATCATGAAAGCAATTGTGTTATTTTGAATAATACAAAGAAAGAAAGCTGTTCTACTTTGCTATATTTTTCAAGTATTTTATTTTCATGTAAATTGACTTTTTTTTACCTTTATTATTCTGTATCAACTGACCTTTACGGATGGGGTTGGGGGGAAATATTTTATAATTGCCAAAAAATAAAAAAATGATTGGAAGTAGATATTCAAGTAATTGATAATAAACTAACCAAATTCATTTCAATGCTGATTTTAAGCAGCAATAGAATTGCTAATTGAGTTTTTGAAATGTTTCAAATAATACAGGTTTCTGAAGCTTTTTGAAATTACGTTGTTAGTGTTTAAAAGTTTTTTTTTTCTTTTGTATGCTTCTTTCTACTTAGTTTTGAGTATTTCAGATCATTGGATGCCAACAAAGTTTCCTATATCCTAAACCTGCGCATAATAAGTTTATTTTCTTCCTTAAAAATTATAAATTCCATAAATTTATTCATTTACGTTAATTTACAGAAGCTGTAATACCATGCAAAAAAACATAAGTGATCGTTATGCGTAGCGCGTACTCCAACTAACTGGTTTTGCTCAGAACCAACATTATCTTAAGCTCTTTATACCCTCCACCGTGAGAAACAAATAGAAAAGATTTCTGTGACATAATATCTAACCCCTCCTGTTTTTCTTGCAAACATAATCCTAAGTTTCGATGATTTAATACTCAAACATAAAAAACTAATCGTAGTCGGTATTCAAGAAGGTAACATTCTTGTCTCAAGAGACAACTGCACCGAAGATAAACACAAGAAAAAGAAAAAACATCTCATAGACCAAGTATAGTCCGTTAATGCTCTTGAGCCAAAAAGGGAATCGTGCTTAATATATAGACAAGATGATACGTTTTAAAACGTACTAAGCAGGAGATTTACTAAATTTTCCTACATGTCCTTTTACAGATTTTATGTACAGGAGTTAATGTATTTGTTTTAGCTAACAAAACCATTAAATGTTTTAATTGAGAATCACGAATGTTAGTTTTAAGCTCTTCTCTACTAATAATAAAGCAGAAAGTTTTGATGGATGGATGGTACGAATTCGATTTTTTGACTTTTACACCGAAAACCAACAATATCGTGCCACCTTTTACATACAATCTTTTTTACTTCCTTTTACGTAGTAAAGAAAGTATTGTGATCGCGAAAAAAAAATCACTCAAATTTGAGTCTAAATTTTGATTTTGCTCACCCCCGAATGAATGTTCAGTAGTTTTTTCGACCTGTTAGCACGTGCATATGTACCTACCAACATATACGCAGCCGAAAAATCCTTTTCAACCACCCCCGAGTTAATTACGACGAGTTTTCTCGTGACGTCTGTATGTACGTATGTGCGTATGTATGTGCATATGTATGTGCATATGTGGGTCGCATAACTCAAAAACTGTATGCCGTAGAAGCTCCTAGCTTGGTATGTAGGCTCTGAGGGTGGTCTGGTTGTGCACCTCCCCTTGTGGTTGCATTTGAATGTTCCCAAGGGGGTGTTTTACCCCTTTTTTGGGTAAAATCAGTGTTAATTTCAATGCAGACTCAAGTGATATGAATTAGCGCAACCACTTGGCGATATGTCGCCAAGCTTTTGATCGCCAAGTGTTTGACGCCAACTTGGCGACAAATTTGGCGAAAAAATTAATTTTTGAATTTGGCTTCAACTTGGCGCTATTGGCGATATTTTGCGAAAAATTCACTGAATGATATTAAAATAAGCAATATTTAGAAAATTAACCATTGCAAAATATTTTTTGCATTGTTTCGTGGCAGATTAGGGGAGAAAATATTTGAATTGTTACCTTGCTTACTCCAAGCACTTTTTTAACACTTAAAGCAACTACTAAGAAATTTACACATTAAAGGAAGTAGTGTGGGGTCCATACCAGATTTTTTAATGCGTTTTTATTAGTTTCACATGTTTGTTTGTTTATATGTCTGTATGTAACTCTGAATAAAAGATAAAATTCACGTTCTTTACAAATATAAAAGTAATGTATTTAATAGTATTATTAATAAGGCTAAACTATATTACATACTGATGTATTATAAATGTTTCAGTTTGTGTAACTCTGAATAAAAGATAAAAATTCACGTTCTTTATGAATATAAAAGCAATATGTCTAATACTATTATTAATACTAAAGGCTAAACTGTATTACATGTCGATGTATTATAAGTGCATGCAAACTTAGCGGATATTCAATAGTTTCGGAAATCAGAGGGAATCAAAGTATCACGAAAATATAGTTTAACTTTTAGCATAAATAATGGTATTAAGTATATTACTTTTATATTTGTAAAGGAAAAACTCTCTATAAGCGTATTTTCTAGTTTTTTTAAAACTATAATTAAATTATATATTTAACAAGAACGTGAATTTAATCCTTTATTTTAGTTAGGAAGGATATAATTGTTATCCTTTATATAAAGTTAACCAATGTACATACCAGTCAAAAATCATTTCATTTACCTACAGTAATTTAACAACGCCAAAATTTTTATAACATCTTTTTTCATTTACACTAAATGTTATCTATGATAAAGGCTATTTCATTCAAGTATTAAATTATTCAATTAGATATTACACAGCGTCTTAAATTCAAATTCTAAGAAAATAGATAAATATTTATAAACTACCATAAAACATCATTTCAGTTAACGTTACTCTTGTTTCCCCCCATAGACTTCGGCTTAATAAGTTAAACTTAATTTTCTACATCACTACTTGCTGGATACCCGCATCATTTGGGTAATGTTTATTCCGAAAACACATTACATTAGCAAAGAACTTAACAAAAGAAAAAATAGTTTCCGGAACAGTTAATTATAATGATACTCCCTGGAAATAACGTACCATAAAATTAGAGAATTACTTTGGGGACTCTTTTAAACAAGTAGCAATAAAATAAAAAGATTTGAATTTCAATTTCAGCTTTGTATATTAGTGTAAAAGAAAAATGCATTTCGTTTGATAGCTTAAATACAAAGAGTAATATCTCTTACAGTTGAGTTTGTACTTCAGATGTTGATAAATGATACTGCCATAGTTTCCGGATATACTATTTTAGAGTGAGCATCTTTTTATTTTATTTTTAATTTGTTTTAGTACTTCAGTGATTAAACATAAAGCAGTAGGTGCCTCAGGTAAATAACTAGAGTCACATTTTAATTACTGATTTTCCAAAAATTCGCTAGAGCTATGTGTGGTATTTCAAGATAAGTTTAACGTACGTTGTGTTTAACTATATCTTAAACAAAACTTATAACTTACGTTATTAAGTATAAGTAAAGCAAAGATAGTCATTAAGTAATACTTTCTAAGGTTGTACAGCTAAAATATTCTTTTCAGTTTTCAGTGAAAAAGCATTTTTAAGAAAAATTTTAATGAAACATAACATAATAATCCTTGCATACAACAGCTATAATTGTTCATATATTAAAATTTAAATAATCATTCATTCACTGACACACATTTCAAGCATTGAAAATAGGCATTAAATGTCAAAAAAATAATTAAGCGTTTTTTTCTGGTTTTTTGCTTCAATAGTGTTTTTTTACTGGGACAGATCACTTACATTATAGCGTAGATTATGCTTCTTTAAAAAAAATCCAAAAAATAGTTTAAAGCCATGAAAAGAATGTGTGTCGAATTTTCCAACACCTGGCACTTTTTGACATTCAAATGGAAAATTGAGTAATCCTTATGTTTTTAAAACTACATTCTCTAATTCTCTATTTTTGAAAGTTGTGATAAATTGCAAGATTTTGTGATATCTAACAGTATGTTCGAAGTATGAATGAAAAAAAAAAAAACCTTTTATTAATGATAACTAAAGCAATAAGTAAAAAATATCTCTTTCACTTTTTTTATAAATTTATCTTTAAAAAAATATGCATTTTGTCCAAAGCACAATGATTTCTTTCGAGCCAGCTTCTTCATGTTAAAAAAAATCAACAACTCTGGTAAGGTTGTCACCATATTGTTTCTACGTGGAAACAACTGTTTCAAACACCTAAAATCAAAATAAATCTCCTGTTTGTGAATGCAAAAAGATATTTCCTAAAGTTGGAAGTTATTTTCAGTGTCAACATCTCTGGGGGCTGTCTTGTAAGTCTGAAAGTTGGAAATTCTCTACTGGTTGAGACCGAAACTTTGTTTTACTTTCAAAGAAACCGATGGAAGCAAGTAGTTGGGGAGAGGAAAAAAGTATGTTTCATTCTTTATAAACTTACATACATGCAGTGCAAATATTTTGGTTGAAATAATTGACGATGTTCTTGGCAATAATGTTGAAAAAAAAAGTAAGTTTCCGAAATAACTAAGTATTTGTTTTCGCTTTAGAATAGGGGTGTTTAATTCGGTCAAAAGTACTACCGTAAAGTCGGGTTACTTGGACCCACAAGGAGGTTACTTGAGCCCACAGTAAAATGATAAAATCTGGGTTTGGCATTAGCATTAGAGACTGCAGAGTGCTTCTACCTAGAGGAGAAACGAGGAACTACGTGCAAGTCTTCAACTAATAAGTACCAAACCTAGATTTTATAATTTTACTGTAATGGGCTCAAGTAACCCCTTAGGGTCCAAGTAACCCGACTTTACGGTACTTTTAGTCACTGATATTGATAGAATGAGCAAAAAAGATGTCACAACTGGTTTTTTTTCTTCAAATTAACTTTTCAAAGTGTCTGACTTCTAAAACAAATTAAGTTCTCATACAGCGTCGCAAATGAGGAAACTTTGATGTAAAGCCAGGCAGCCACATCAGCCAGCATGAATACCTAGTAGCCCTAGATCTAATTAGAGCTACCAGACTGGGAAAAATCTGACCCCAAAAGGCCACCTCGTCTATAAAGTGACTTTGGGGAGGATCGTTTTATCCATTTGGCAGCAGCTGGTTTGAACTTTTCTTGAAAGCTGCAATGTTGTACAAAATCGTCTTCTGTAGTTGTGACTTTTTCACACCCATCAGTTTCTACCTTTCTGTGCATGTAGCGCGTCAGCATTGAGTTTGGCTCATTCCCCGTCAAATCACCTAATTTTAATAGTCGGCCGTGCCGTCATGTCATGGATATTGTTCATTATTTTTCTACGAATAGATACCTATGAGATAAGTTCAAATTAATTTTTTTAGATTTTTTGAATAAAAATTTAGGGTTGTAGAATTTTTTGAGTTTTTGATTTTTTTTTTAGAATTTTTTCTTTCTTATTTTTGGTAAGCATTTTGAAAAAGCTCTATAATTTCCTCATTTTTTATTCAATTAAGCCAGTTTACTTCTTATTTTAAAGCTAATTATTTTTTCCTTCAATATTAGCGACAAAATTGAGATTGTGAGAAATAGAATTTTGCCAATGGTCCTCTGAAGTCAGATTTGGTGTTTTTTCAATTGGTTTGTTTAATAGGTCATATCTCCGGAGTACCAATTAATAACAACTGCAACATTTTTTTTCAGTTATGATAACATCATACACTTTTCGTGTTTAAAAAATAAGGATGGTGCTTTTTGCTGTTTTGGAATGAAAAAATCAAATGTGTTTTTTCAGTTGGTATGATCAATAGGTCATATCTCCGGATTACCAGCTAAGAACTGCGTCATTTTTTTTCTATAATGGAAACGTCATGATTTTTTTATGTTCAAAGGGTGTTTTGTTGTTCTGAAATTTCAAAAACAAAAGTAATTTTTCAAAAGAAATTCTTTAAAAATCAAGTTTTCGATAAGTTTAAAAAATCCGTAAAATTAAAAAAACCTATGCTATCACAAGGATGACCAGTACATGATAGCTGAATGGCATTTCTTTGCCACGAGTCATGGCGAGAATGCATGCGATGGGGTAGGGGGCACAATAAAACAGCTTGCGATAAGAGCAAGTCGTCCAAGAACTGTCGAAGGACAGATTTTAAATGCACATGATCTATTTCAATTTGCCTCTCAAAACATAAAGGGGATACAGATGTTTTTTACTACAGCAGCGGAAGTGGTTGCAAATGAAGATTATTTAAAGCAAAGATATGAAAAAGCCTTAAGAAAAGCAGGCAGCAGAGAGAATCATTTCTTCAAGCCATTAGACATTTAGTGTAAAATATATCTTTTATTCATGTAGATTACAACTGTAAAACCTTATCCGTTATACAAATCTTCAATTTTATTTATCGAACGTTTGCGCTCGCTCCATGAGCTCGCGCTACCGTCATCAGATCATCTTTATCAAAATATCTTTACTTCAAATCTTTTGGCCGCCACAGTACCCCCCTGGGTAGTATATGGTTCCAACATACGGTATTTTGAACCGGACGTGGCGACCTGAACGTGTAGTGTAGCCCGGAGTCTTGAGGATGCCAGGCAGCTTATTATTTTGTTTTGGTGAGGTAGACCCTGAGTCATCTGAAGAGTTCAGGTTTGGGAGAGCCTGGGAGTGGTTTGTCGCTGCCTGATCCTGCTCATCGTTGAGTGTGTAACCGGGTTTCACTCTATCGATGGATATCCTAACGTCTTTGATACCAATTTTGAGGACCACCGTTTTGTCGTTGCGCTCGACCACTCGGTAGGGACCTAAGTAGGGAGGAACTAACGAGTTTCGTACTGTATCATCTCTTAAAAACATATGCGTGCATGTAGCTAAGTCCTTGTGTACAAAAGTTCGATGTATGCCGTGCCGAGACCCCGGTACAGGCCGCAGTCGGGCCATGTAACAACGGAGCCGATCGACCATGGACCTAACATCCATGGATTGATCATCATTTCTTGTTAGCATTTCACCTGGGAGGCGTAATGGCTCTCCATAAACTAGCTCAGCTGCTGATGCGTTAAGGTCCTCTTTAATGGCACTGCGGATACCAAGAAGAACCATCGAAAGCGCTTCCAGCCATGAAGAGTCGTTATGGCACATCAAGGAGGCTTTCAGTTGGCGGTGAAAACGTTCCACCATGCCATTGGAACACGGATGATAGCTTGTGGTACGAGAGCGCCAGAAACCGGAGTATTTTCCTAGCTGCGAGAACAATTGCGCCTTAAATTGTCGCCCCTGATCCGTTGTGATGGTTTCGGGACAACCAAATCGAGAGATCCATCCAGTGACAAAGGCGTGGGCGACTTCTTCGGCAGTGATCCCTTCCAGTGGCCAAGCCTCTGGCCATCGAGAAAAGCAGTCAACGGCAGTCATCAAGTATTTGTAGTTCTTCACCAAAGGAAGAGGTCCAACCAGGTCAATGTGCACGTGTCGGAATCTAGATTGCGGTAAGGTGAATTCCTTCAGCGGTGAAAGGACGTGTCGCCCCACCTTTGCCTGTTGACATTGCTGACAAGCTCGGGCCCAAACTCGGCAGTCACCCTGAATGCGTAGCCACACGAACCGGGAAGATACTAGTCGTGCTGATGCCCGGGTTCCTGGATGACTGAGGCCGTGTAGGGAGTTGAATACCTGTTTTCGAAGTGGTGTCGGAATGAAGGGCCTTGGCTTTGGCAGTGACGTGTCGCAAATCAGCCTCGTGTTACTATTATGAAATTGTACAGATTCCAGGTGTAAGGAGGAGCTCTTTGATGACAGTAGTTCCTGTAGTTCAGGGTCGTTCGCTTGAGCGTTGGCCAAAACGTCGATGTTGACCGGCGAAATGTTAACAGCTGCGATCCGAGAGAAGGTGTCCGCAACCACATTATCGGCTCCGCTGATATGCTGTATGTCGGTAGTGAATTGCCCGATGAAAGACAACTGGTTTAACTGAACCGGTGGAAGTTTATCTCGTCGCTGCTGAAAGGCGAACGTGATGGGTTTGTGGTCAGTATATATCGTGCAATGATGAGCTTCCAAAAGATGACGAAAATGCTGCACGGCCTTAAAGATAGCCAGCAGCTCGCGGTAGTATGCTGGCCATTCGGCTTGCATGGGGGTAAGCTTTTTGGAGAAAAATCCAATGGGTTGCCATCCTCCGTCCACGAATTGCATCATTGCTGCTCCGACACAATGGTTAGATGCATCGGTGAATAGTCCCAGAGGTGCTTCCTGTGCGGGATGGTACAGAAGTGTCGCATCCGACAGCATCTTTTTCGTGTCCTCGAATGCCCTTTCCAGATCAGGGTTCCATGCAATTGGTTGAGATCCGCGTAGAGAAGCGACTGCTTCATGAAGTGGCGCCTGAAATCGGGCAGCGTTTGGCAGAAAACGCCTGTAGAAATTTATCATTCCCAGAAAACGGCGAAGATCTCGGGCTGACTTGGGGAGTGGATACTTTTGCAAGTCCGCGATGCGCTCAGGCAGTGGCCGAGTGCCGTTGACGGAAACCTCATATCCCAGAAAAGTGACAGTATGTTGCCCCAAGACGGTTTTTGCAGAGTTAATCAATAAACCGTGTGCGACCAGCCGTTGAAATATCAGACGCAGATGCGTTTTGTGTTCTTCCGCATTCTTAGAATAGACAAGAATGTCGTCGATATAGGGATAGCAGAAATCTAGACCTTTGAGAACTTCGTCCATGAATCGTTGAAATGTCTGCCCTGCATTTTTTAATCCAAAACCCATGAACGGGAACTCGAAGAGGCCAAATGGTGTTGTGATGGCAGTTTTAGGAATATCCTCTGGATTGATTGGAATCTGCGTAAATGCTTTAACTAGGTCTATAACAGAGAAAACTTTGCACCCTTTACTTCCATTCGAAAAATCATGAATATGCCTGACAAAATAGCGGTCAGGTATTGTACGGTAGTTCAAGGCGCGGTAATCCCCGCAAGGGCGCCACCCATTAGATTTTTTAGGAGCTAGGTGCAATGGCGAAGCCCATGGGGATTCGGAACGCCGGGCAGTTCCTTCTTTGATCATGGTTTCGAACTCGTCTTTTGCAATTTTTAGTCTATCAGGAGCCAACCACCGTGGACGACAAGAGACGGGTGGACCAGGTGTGGTGCGTATAAAATGCTTTGTCGAGTGACGGACTTCTCGAGGTGTTCCAGACGGGCGTTTGAGGTCCGGGAACTCATCCAATATTTCTGTAAATGGCGAGGGGCGGTGCTTCAAAAGTTTGATACTAAGTTGCTTTGTCAGTTCAGTGTGCGCTGGAACATGTAACCCCGTGGCTCCATCCACTAATCTCTTATTGCGGCAGTCAGGTAACAGGTTGAAATGGGATAAAAAGTCAGACCCAATAATTGGAACAGAAACGTCTGCCACAATGAAGTGACATGAGAACATTTTCCGAAGACCAATGTCCAGCGACAAATTGATTGATCCGTAAGTTCTTATTGTTGAATTGTTGGCCGCGTTGAGTTCAAAATTAGATATAGGTAGCCGTTTCATAACTTTTGATCGTGGGTACACGCATAGATCGGATCCAGTGTCAATAAGGAATCTTATCTTTGATGAACGGTCCGTCACAAGTAAGCGACTTCCCTCAGGTAGGCAGCTATCCGTCGTCGCTAATAGCCGCCGTTCTCGTTTTCCGACCATGTGCATGGGGACTTGCATCGATGTGCTCTTGAACCAAATTTTAGATGATAGAAGCAAAAAGGAGAAGTTTCGGTATTAAAATGAGGGCTGGATTTTCGAGGGCTGAATCGGCGTGGGCTCACATTATTACGTTCTCGTGCTTGGCGGTGGCGAGATTTACTACGGGAGTATCGACCTTCAGATGTAGATCGGAACCCCATCTTTATTGCTGCAATTTGCCTAGAAAGTTCACGCACCTCCTCCTCTAAGCGGCTTGTTATATTTGAGTCGGTTGCCTGGGAAATGGCGTTGACAACTCCTCCGTGAGGTGCAACGTGGACTTCCAGAATGCGATCTGCCACTTTGGCCATTTCTTCCGCCGAAAGTGACGCCTGCGCCTGCAGAATAGCCTGTACGTGTCCGGGCAAACGCTGTAGCCATAGCGTGCGAAGCAAGGGTTCCGTCAACTCCACCGAACCGGCGGCAAGAGATTTTAAATGTCGGAGAAACTGCGACGGTTTTCGGTCGCCAAACTCTTCTTGATCGAGAATTTGCCGAATGCGTTGCTCAGCGGACGCCGAGAGCCTTAGGACTAACTCCTTCTTTAAATGTTCATACATGGCGCTTGTTGGCGGTGACTTAATAATGTCCTCAACTTCAGCCGCATATCTTGAGTCCAAGTTGGCCACAATATGGTGAAATTTCGTAATATCCTGAGTGATGCCGGATAGTGCAAACTGCGATTCCGCCTGCGAGAACCATAACTCTGGTTTTTCCGGCCAGAAGGGCGGAAGCTTGGCGGTCACTCTCAAAACAGACTGCTGTACAGTACTTGGCGAAATTTGAGAGTCCATCGTCGCAGTGGCAGTCGTATTTTTCTGCTCCTGCATTGTCTGCTGTGCTTCATTTAAAAGCAATTCCTGCTTCGCTACTGTAAACTCTAAATCAGCTATTTTTTTTAATAACTCTTGCTCAGACATTGTATAGATCACGTCCGGGTTCACCAATTTAATGTAAAATATATCTTTTATTCATGTAGATTACAACTGTAAAACCTTGTCCGTTATACAAATCTTCAATTTTATTTATCGAACGTTTGCGCTCGCTCCATGAGCTCGCGCTACCGTCATCAGATCATCTTTATCAAAATATCTTCACTTCAAATCTTTTGGCCGCCACAGACACGAAGAATATATTAGTGAAGAAGGTTTCTCCCTGTCTGAAAACCTTTTGTTGCCACTGTCGGAACATCGTAGAAATAGAGATTGTTATTCATGAAATTAACTACCAACTAAGATCTGAACCTTTTTTTTTCAGCTATGACAACATCATACGCTTTTCATGTATAAAAAATTAGGAGGGTGCTTTTTGCTGTTTTGGAATAAAAGAATCAATGCGTGTTTTCAGTTGGTATGATCAATAGGTCATATCTCCGGACTACCAACTAAGAACTGCGCCATTTTTTTTTGACTGTGAAAACATTATACTCTTTTTATGTTAAAAAATATATAAGGAAGTCTTTTGTTTTTTTGAAATAAAAATATAAGTTGTTCTTTTCAAAAACTTACTTTAAAATCAACTTTTGAAACCTTAATTTGAGATTCACTTAGCATTACACATCACAAGCAGATGAAAATGTATCCTATTTATTACATTAAAATACTTGATGGTTGTTTCATATTGACGTGATGTAGTAAATATTTCTTCAGTAATTATTTGCTAGCTATTCCATCAACCGATAAGAATTACGATAAATTAAACTGAAACGTCTTTAAATATACTTTCATTCGTAGTTTGACAAAAAAAAAACTCGATCGTTTTTGGTGGTTGGAGGCATTTTATATTTGGTTTCCAGCATTCTGAAATCTACGTAACATTTTATAACTTATTATCAAATGATAGAATAAAAATTTATAAATAACAATCTCTATTTCGACGATGTTCCGGCAATGGCAACAAAAGATTTTTAAGACGCAGAAACCTTCTTCACTAATATATTTTTCGTGTCTAATGGCTTGAAGAAGTGATTATCTGGGGCCTCAACGGCGCAATGGGTCTGCCCGTCAGTTTGTAGTCTCAAGAGGCGCGGGTTCGATTCCCGCCTTTGCCCTGGGTGTAACTTCCTTCTCTGTGATGTAAATTCTTTCCTTCAATAAAATCTGTATTGTACTATCTGTGGAGGCAAGGCGCATAGTACGCAGTCCTCATGTGTGTCGAAGTTTATTGACTTCTAGAATAGAATAGAAGTGATTATCTCTGCTGCCTACTATTCTTAAGGCTCTTTCATATCTTTGCTTTAAATAATCTTCATTTGCCACCACTTCCGCTGCTGTAGTGAAAAACATCTGTATCCCCTTTATATTTTGAGAGGCAAATCGAAATATATCATGTGCATTTAAATCTGTCCTTCGACAATTCTATGACGACTTGTTCTTATCGCAATGGCCGTTTTATTGTGCCCCCTACCCCATCGCATGCATTCTCGCCATGACTCGTGGCAAAGAAATGCCATTCAGCTATCATGTCGTGATCATTCTTGTCATAGCGTAGGGTTTTTTTTTTTTTTTTAATTTTACGGAGTTTTTAAAATTTTTGAAAACTTAATTTTTAAAGAATTTTTTTTTGAAAAAGTCTTTTTTTTTTCTTAATTTCAGAACAACAAAAAAAACCTTCTAATTTCTTGAACATAAAAAGATCATGACGTTTTCATTACAGAAAATAAAAATGACGCAGTTTTTAACTGGTAATCCGGAGATATGACCTATTGATCATACCAACTGAAAAACGCATTTGATTTTTTTATTCCAAAACAGCAAAAAGCACCCTCCTACTTTTTTGTACCTAAAAAGGGTATGATGCTGTTATCACTGAACAAAAAATGGTGCAGTTCTTAGTTGATACTCCGGAGATATGACCTATTGAACAAACCAATCGAAAAAATACAAAATCTGACTTCAGACGATCATTGGAAAAATTATATTTTTCACAATCTAATTTTTGTCGCTAATATTGATGGAGAAAATAATAAGCTTTAAAATAATACGTAAACTGGCTTAATTGAATGAAAAATGAGGAAATTATAGAGCTTTTTCAAAGTGTATACCAAAAATGAGAAAGCAAAAGTTCTGAAAAAATAAAAATTTCAAAAAAATCTACAACCCTAAATTTCTGTTCAAAAATCTAAAAAAATAAATTTGAGTTTATCTCATAGGTATCCGTAAAAAAAATATTGAACAAAATCCGAGACATGACGGCGTATAGCCGTAGGCAATTTGACGTGGAATGACCCGTTTGCGATCATATGTTTCGATTAGTGATCTATCGGAACGTTAAGAATGTAGATCAGCGGATACAGATACGAATCTCCCATTCTTTTAAATTCTTTTCCGGGTTCTATTGATGCTCCTGACATCCTAAACGTTGAGCTTGTTTTGTCAGTGGCGTTACCAAAAAAAAGTCTCACGGAGATATGGTTTGTGTTATTCTTTTCTGATATTCAATCATTTACGATGTTCTTATCCAAACCTCCATTCCTTAGTGACTTTCTCTTTAAATATAAAAAACACTAATTACTTACAGCTTTAGAAACTGAAGTAAGTCTTACAACAGTAGCGTCTAGTACAGAAAAACATAATTCTGCTAGGAAGGAACATTGCAATAGTTTAGAAGAGTATATGGTGAATATGTTCGATAGTGATGATGAAGAATTCGACAATCGAATATAAAATGCAAAAGCTAATAATCTCGTTTCTATATATTCTTGCTTGTTCATATGTTTTTTACCACCTCTTAAAAATTATCCAAAGCGTTTAAACACACCTTATGTTCTAATATACCGCAATAAAAAGCCAAAGTTAAAAGTTCCCGGAGTACTGCGCAAATAATTTGCTAAAAAAGTGTCAATTGCGCAAATAGAATAATCATCATATTAAAACTATTGCAGATGATTACGATCGATGATGAAATATTTAACTTAAATGTTTTACCACAATAAAATTTTAAATAGGCTCAGAGTCCTTTAATAAAAGCAGCACTTACATAACATGAAGCATTTATTTATGTTTGGAAAAGAAGCCTCGAAACTATGTTTAAGTAGAATCGATGGTTAAGAAAACCTTCACGATAAAGAAAGAGTTACTTTTTGGTGATGAATAGTTTATGGGTGCCTGGAACGAAATCAAGTCCACGCCTTTCTAGATGGATGTTTTGCTCTTTTGGAGAAGCTGCTTCCGCATTAATATTTTATGTCATTGAAAAATCCAACCAAAAAGGAAGTAGTATCATGTAATTTTCTGTTCGCATGCATTATAAAATGTGAATGTTGTTGTTTTTACAGTATAATATAGCTAATTTTTAGCCTACTTTCCCGTTAAAAATAAAAGAGACGAAAAAAACATTAAAATTGGCTTAATGCATCTAAAAAATGTCGCCAAGTCCAAAAAATATCGCCAAGTCCAAAAAATATCGCCAAGTCCAAAAAATATCGCCAAGTAAAAAAAATACCGCCAAGTAAAAAAAAGTCAAAAAGAAACAAAAAAATGAAATAAATATCGAAAAATTAAAAATTTGAAAGTAGGGTATTGAGATGGGGAATTTGTGTGTCGGTCTGACGGTCGTTCGGTCTGTCGGTCGGTCGGTCGGTCGGTCTGTCGGTCTGTCTGTCCCCCCCTAATAACTTTTGAATGAACATTCCTATTTGGACGAACTTTTCTTGTTGGAAAGATCTCGGCGAGTACAGCTCATTACAAAATTTGATTTTTTGATTTGAACAATTTTTGGTTCAACTTTGAGCCGTTCAAACAACCGGTCCCGCGATACTAACTTTTGAATGAACAGACAGATTTGAACAAACTTTTTTTTTGTTCGAAAGATCTTTTCTAGGATACTTCATTCCCGTATCTACATTTTCGATTTGAACAATTTTTCGTTCAACATTGAACCGTTCAAACAAGCTCTCACCCCTAATAACTTTTGAGTGAACCGTCCGATTTAAACAAACTTTTTTTTGTTCGAAAGATCTCGGCAAGGATACTTCATCCCCGTTTTTAAATTTCCGATTTGAACAATTTTTCGTTCAACATTGAACCGTTCAAACAAGCCCTCACACCTAATAACTTTTGAATGAACAGCCCGATTTAAACAAACTTTTTTTTGTTCAAAAGATCTCGGCAAGGATGCTTCATTACCGTATTTAAATTTTCAATTTGAACATTTTTTTCGTTCAACATTGAACCGTTCAAACAACCTTTCCCCACCTAATAACTTTTAAGTGAACCGTCCGAATTGAATAAACTTTTTTTTGTTCGAAAGATCTCGAAGAGGCTCATTCCTATATTTCACTTTTCAATTTGAACCATTTTTCGCTCAATGATGAACCGTTCAGAAAAAAATTTAACATGAGCTCCCACGGAGAAATTTAAATTGAATGTTGATTCTGAACTTCAAGGCGGATTTCCTTCAAACTAACTTTGTAAGAAAATGGTTTTGATAAATAATGTATTGTAAAGTACTTTTCTGAATAATCTTCTGTGAGGACTCTGATTCCGACTCCGACTCCGCAAACATGGCGGAAATGCAGGCTCAGAAAAAATGACTGACTGGGCAGACGATTTTTTGTTTATTTATTTATTTGTTTTGTTTAATTTATTATTATTTTTTTTTTATCAGACGATTCTTTTTTTGTCAACAAAAATTTTTCATTCACGAGAGCATTTATTCCTTATTTATATTTAACAACTGGCAACGGATTAAAAATGAAATTCAAGACATTTTATTAACGAACGAGTTTTTTTTCTTTCTTTGATAAAATGTGTTTTGAAGTTCTTTGTACTTTTATTTTATTTATTTATTTTTTTTTCTTTTGAAAACGATTGTGAAATTTTTCTACGGAAGAACTATAGCAGTTACATTCTTTAAAAGGTGCGACAAAACTTTATTTACTCGTTTATATACTTTTTACGTGTCTATTTTATCTGATGAGAGGGGTATATTTTGCTTTCAGAAATCAGCTTTAAGTGCTATAAAGATATGTTTGACATAATTTTTAGTTTCAGATAATCAAGAGAATATTGATCAGATGCTAATGCCGATGTCGATGTACGGGAAAGTAGGCTCGTTTAGTTCTTGACAGAACTTCTTGTATAGTAATAAACTGTAAAAAATACTAATTTTACAGTAATAAACGAAAACTGCTACTTTTACAGTACTAAACTGTAAAATTGCTAATTTTACAGTTCATTACAGTTGATTTTAGTTTTAACCTGGAACCTCTGCTGCCAGTATTATATTGTTTTTACAGTATAATACAGCTTAATTTTACAGCAATGAACTGTAAAATTTCTAACTTTACAGAAAGAAACTGCAAAGTTGCTAGTTTTACAGTTTATTACTGTGCATTTTAGTTTTAAATCGGAACCTCGGCTGCCAGTATTATACTGTAAAAACAACAGTTCCTTTTTAGCAGTGTGGATAGCAATTGATTGTATCATTAATTCTAATGTTATTAAATAGTTATGTTAACCTTTTTATACAAAAGATAGCGTTTACTTGCATTTTAATTTGCTGTTTAGTTTTTTTTTTCTAGGTAAACTAAAAAATAGGTCCAAATGTGGAAATATATAACTGTGGCTTGGTTCTAAAAGGGCCAATGTCAATTTTTCCACATTCTGTGTTATGTACATCAAAAGTTTCCAATTTAGTAAAACTCTAATTCTACAAAGGCCAATGTCTAATATCAAACTAAAATTGGTTGTATTTCCATTATAATGTCAGTCAATGTCATATACATACAATGTCGTAATATTTACGTAAAATAGTAACAGGTTAAAAAATTTCATATGATAAAATAATGTTTCTTTACACTAACAATAAACAAATACCAAAAAATACTAATGGGAATCATAATATATGAAAGTTATAGCATTCTAAAAAATCTCAAATATCTTTCATCACCTTTTTCTAGAAACTAACATTTTTGACTTAGGCCCTTTTAGAACCAAGCCACAGAAGTAATAACGATAGTAACGAAAAGAGAAAAAAATAATTTAATTATGTTTTTCGCAATGACAAATTGTAATAGGTGTGTGTGTGTGTGTGTGTTGCCTCTTTCGTTAGTGTGCTCCTTCGCCTCCAATCCAGCATGGTACCGAAGAAGCATGGGCCGGTGGACTTCCCGGAAGGAATTGTAGAGGGACGCAACCTGTTGCGGACTTTGAGTCCTATCTGAAAAAGGGACTACACGACGTTTAAGGTCCAAAAAGAAAGCAAATAGTAATTTGTTGTTGTTCAATGACAGTAAATGCATTTGAATCGAGATTGAAATAAGGAATTCATTAAATTATTATGGGGTTGTATCGTTAACATTTGTACTACATATGCTACATTATGACTATTGTTCAGTGCTCAATAATTCATATTATAATTGTTATTTCATAATGCTTCCTTTATACACCGAGAGATATTTTTCCCACCCCAAAAAGCGTATTTGAACCATTGAGATTCGGAAATTCATCTTGTAAATAAGTTAAACCTATTTCCACTCTTTGTGATTAAAATTGAAATCTTGACTCATGGGAAAAAAATGAGCATTGGGAGTCTAAAAATATTACGCACGAGTTTTTTTTACGGAATGTCGCACATTTTAACAGTTAGTCTTGTCTTTTCTGAAACTTTCCATTTCGTTCTGCGTAAGGTAGGAATAGAACAGTATTGCAGTTATGTGAAACAAAAGAACATTATAAAAAACAAGCAATTTTTTGAGAACCTTTCCAAGCACGTAGATCGGGTTATTGGTTTTATCAGTATGAAAGGTATAAACTTACTTATAGAAAAACTTCTAACTTCATCTTCATCGAAAAAAAAATTGCCTGTACAACCCAAAACACGTGTATGCAATCATTTTTGTACTTTATTGCGCTGTTTTTCTCAATTTAATTTCAGTATAAATGTATTGCATTATTTCTGATGAGATTCCAAATTATTTTCTCAACATTGGAAATCTTTCAATAACTCAACAACGAAAAGCAATTTATTCTTAGCATCATAGAAAATTGATTTGATCCGTTTCCCCCAGAAGCGTTTATTTATGCTTCACTGACCCATAATTATTTTCATCTTACTTCGCAATTCATGTATTAAGCACGATGATAAAATAAATAAGCTTACTAATGCGAAAACTATGTCGGAGCTCTTTGTGCCCCAAATGAACATTCTGAAAAATATATTTCCAAGACCATTAATTATACTTCAACGCTTAACTTGGACAATAATGCTAAAATAATAGGTGAACTAATATTAATTTACTTAGTGAAGTTTTTGTCGATTTTCATCGAGCTGTCGTGTAATGAGAATTAAATTCTTTTCCAATATTTGTTTGACTCAAGTTTTGTATTTGAATACATTTCCATGTGTTCTCTTTATTACATTATAATATTAATGTACAAATTTGCAAACACGCAAAGCAATATTTATATTAAATTCCATGTTTCTGATTTCTATAAACTAAGTAAATTATTTATTTTGCCTCAAACTTTTTACTGTGCGTTTGGGGGGGGGGGTAGATTATGGCTCTGATTCAATTTTAATCTTAAACGTTTCCGCATTAATGCTAAATAAAATTTCGAGAGGAATAAAAAATAACAAAAAAAAAATGTCTTTGGTACCCAAAGTTTTATAACTGATTTTAGCTGTGTGAGGGGATAAGGCTGGAGGGATCAAATAGCTTTCCTATGTCAGCTCTACTTATTTTGACCAGTCCTGATGACATACACAAAATGTGCAGTCTTATCTTCCTGTTTTGTTTTCAGCGTGCAGTCCAGTTTCCACTATGACAAATCACTAGATGGAGTAAACAAGTGCAAAGTTTAGAAAACTTTCAAAGAATTAAAGGCTATTGTCGAAGTATTGTTAGTTTCTCACATCGCACGAAGCTGGTAGTAAAAGCTGACAGGCTTGCTTGTTGTTTTGTTCCTTATATCACACATAAAGTGTTCCACCTAATAGGCAATATACAGAACGGTGCAACAAAGATTCAAACAACCATTGCAGATTAGAGAGCAACATACCTTACTTTAGAATACGGTAATAAAAACCCTTTCATTAACCCTCTGCACCAAATTCCAGGGCTGGATTGGCACTGTTGTAGCCAGTTCAACTAAAAGAACCTTCAAAGAAAAAAAAGTAAAATAGAGTTTTCTTTTGACTAGCCACAAGCTGATCCAGAAACTAAACAAGAGAAAAAAAATCTGTGCTTTAAAATCCATCGCGTTCGGTTGATGACGATGAGCACCTCACATGTGAACAGGTAACAGCTACAGTGGCAATGACGATCATGGTGTATACTGACGTTTGTGAAGAAAATTTCGTTCATGGGGGACAAACATAGTGAAACGTGGTTCAATTGTAAGATTTGTATTCAGTGGTTTCACGAAAAAGGTAACAAAAGGAATAGAAAGAGGCAGAAGTTTCGCACTTCCAAAAATTGTAATTTGTTAGCTCACCATGTAATTTACAAATTTTATACAAATGCATGTTGAAATAAAAGTCTTAAATTAATTCTTTTATTATATATTACTTTCTATGTAGGTGGTATTAGAAACACCAGGTGGGTGACATTAGGAGCATTTTTTCAGCAACTAAACAAAAAGTACAGCGCAGATATTTTACACTAAACATTAAGAAAATAAATTGTTTAACTCATGTACGGGGTGGAGTGATAATTCAAATATTTTACCAATTACATATTTTTACTTGATTATATTAGTGTTTCTGTCTAAATGAATTAATAAATACATGAACAAAGGAATAAAAGCGTGAATGAGCATATTGAGGAACTACATAATGAAGAAATGTGTAAAAGATTTAAGAAAAGAATGAATAAATATGATAAATCATTTTACTTTGCTCTATTTGTTCTGTTTTACATGAATTTGAAAACGTTTACTAAAAATTTTAAACCAAAAAAAAAACCTAAAATTAGATTAATACTGCACTAAACATTTGCAGTCCTCAGTTAAAATTTAAATTTTTAATAACGAACCTTTATATTTTAAATGAACACAAAACTACTTTGATGTACCCCAATACTTATTACACTAGGAGTATGAAACTCATTGTTTATCACAGACATTCATTTTTTTAATGGAATCAACTACATGTTTAATAAAATTAGGTTTCCGTATACACTGTAAAAAATGGTAGTTGATTTTACACTAAAATACTGCTGTTATCTACAGTTTTATTCTATTTCATCAAATAACAGAGCGAAAATGTTATCTGCTTTAACCCGCGACTGCGCAGTATACTCGATTCGGTGCTACACTGCAAAAAAATCCCGTAAATTTTACAGAAGAATATTGGCAGCTGAGGTTCCATTTCCAAACTGTAAAATTAACAATAAGAAACTGTAAAATGTCTTAAAAAATAATTTTATCGTAAAATTGACATTGATAAACTGTAAAATGTATAGTGATAAACTGTAAAATTAGCAGTCTTATAAAGGAATTTTACTGTGAAATTAGCAATAGTAAATTGCAAAATTAGCTGTAATATACTGTCGATAAAGGAATTTTATTGCGAATTAAAAAATGTTAAACTGTAAACTTAGCATTGGAAAACTGTCTTTTGAATTAAGTGTCCCTTGAAATTCATAGAAAATAACAGTAAATGATGCAGTGATATACTGTCTCATAACTGACTTTGCCCTGCAAATTTAACCGTAACTACCCATAAAGTTAGCAGTATTATACTATTTGTGTCAATTTGTCATTTATTAACTGTGAAAGCAATAGTAATATATTGCCTTATAAATGAGTTATGCCATGCCATTAACAGCATTAAACCACAAATTCATTAGTAAAAAGTGATTTTTATGCTAAGAGATTAATTTCGAACACAGGCCCATCATTTAGCGGGGCGAGGGGGGAGGGTTCATTCCTCCCCCCCCCCGACTTTGGGAAATCAATGTATTTTCATATAAGTGGGCATGGTTTTTGCTGTTTTCCGATGAAATCGCATTGTGTTTGTACCCTTTGCCCCCCCCCCCCCCTGAAAAACTCAGAAGAAAAAAGTGACTTTTGTGTTAAAAGGTTTATTTCTAACACAGGCCCGTCATTTAGGGGGATCAGGTGTGGGGGTCGATTGCCCCCCCCCTCGAGCGACTTTGAGAAATTAATGTAAAAACATACAAGTGGGCATGGTTTTTGCTGTTTTCCGATGAAATCGCATTGCGTTTGCACCCTTCCCCCCCTCTTTGGAAAACTCATTAGTAAATAGTGATTTTTGTGTTAAAAGGTTAATTTCGAACACAGTCCTGTCATTCAGGTTGGTCAGAGGTGGGGGTTGATTGCCCCCCCCCCTGGTTTTGGGAAATCAATGTATTTACATATAAGTGGGAGTGGATTTTGCGGTTTTCTGATGAAATCGCATTGTGTTTGCACCCTTTACCCTCCCCCCCCCGAAAAAACTTTAGTAAGTAGTGGTTTTTGTATTAAAAGGTTTATTGCCAACATTGTTGCTTTTTATGGCCAAAATCATTTGCTTCTATAGCTAAAACACTAGCGAAAAAGAAATTTAGGGGATTTTGTATGTTGCAAAAGATCAGACTACAGTACATAGGCAGCACTTGGCCTTAAGTTTTTCAGCCGTAGAAAGTAGTTTCTTTAGGATTTGAAAAGCAAATATTGAAGTTTCTTTTACATAAAAATATTAATTACTGATAAATATGCGGCTTAAAACTATTAACTTTACTTTTACAGTAAAAAAGAAATGCGATACCCATATTTTATAGTACTTTTTTTAACGAGAATTGTTTTTTTTTTACTAAACAAATTTTCATTACTGTTATAAACTTAATGACATAAACGCAAGAATGCGGCTCATTTCTGAATGTAGTCTGTAACTGAACAATAAAAAAAGAAAAATGTCAAGAACGAAGTGTTAATGCAACTTTTAAACATTTCTTTGAACAATTGCAGTTTCGGCATGAAGCAAAACTTTTACCCCATAAGCGTAGTAATGCAGAAAGTTTTACTCCATAACGGGAAATATATCTACTTTATTACTTTACTATATTCCCCCCCCCCTTCCCCACTCACACGCACACACTTTGCTGTATTGTGCAGTTAAACTTTGTAAGCTTTACAAGAGGAACATTTTACAGTATTCGCAGTATGCAGACACAACTAATTGTTTAATACTTTTAATTTCCTAATAAACACATAAGACAAATCCAAAGAAGTTGGAAGTTATTACCAAATGTATGTTTATTCTTTTGCCAGATTCAAATGTAATCTCTTAATAAATTGGAAATATACGTAGTTGCATTATCGATATTGAGATATTTTGAAAATTGAGTTAAAGAAAAAAATGGAATTAGTAATCTGAAGTGATCAACAAAAGTTGAAAATGAGTATCCAAAAGTAGAAAAAAATCAGTACAATGAAAAGTAAAACCTAAAAAAGAGAAATGTTCCTTTTTAGTTATTTGTTTTACTCTAGCAATGCATTTAGCAATTGAATCGGTGAGTGCAAAAACAACATGAGTCACAAATATTCGAAAATTCGTTTTTTGAGGAAACAAGCTGTGGGAGGCCAGATACGAGTTGAGGTCAAAAATCACGTCAGTCCGGTTCCTAATTCAAAAGATACGGGGCCTGTTATTTGAACGTTGACCGTAGAAACAATGCTAGAATTAAGACTTTTTTCTTCTCTCCTGAACAATTTTGAAGTTCTTGACTTACGTTGTTTATGCACTCACCGATTCAATTGTAAAAAAAAAGTAACGGAGACTAAAACTTTTGCTTGAGATCTGACTTACAATTGTAAGATAAAATCATGGTGAAACTCATAACTGTGTTCATTTTAAATTATTTGATTTTTAAGCATTTATACCTTTAATAATAGTATAACTTTATGGATACAGCTATTTTTTCTGTCTGAAATAATGTCATGAATTTGTTTTTATTTTTTGTTTTTTTTGAAGTGTTTGTGTTGTATTTGGATAGTGGAGCTATTTCATTTGGGAAATACTAGTGACGATATGTGAGGTACTAATATAGAGGAGATGAAACTGTAAAGCTTCAGCACTTACATCGTATAAGCAGAACTCAGGACTTTGATTGTAAATCACATGTTTTGCTTGAAACTCAGTAGTATCTATTGTATTTCAACATTAGAGTTAATATCAATCGAAGTAAAAACATGCAGTTCAAATCTGCTCAGTTGCTAGAGTGAAACATTTTACTCAGCAAAATAAAACTTGTCTTTTCTATCTACACGATCCTGATCCATTGAGTTAAAAACTGGTTTTACTTCAAAATTATTTCACAGCCAGCTGTATTGTCATCAAAAGAAAATATCTAAACTTTATCGCTTTTATTTGCAATGTGTTTCTTTATTGACATCATGCATTACAGATTTTCATTTTGAAATTCATTCCAAATCCGTTAGCATTTTTAGAAAATTTGAAACTTTTGCATTGAGCACTTACTTGGTGCATTTTTTTTCGGTCTTGCTCACTTTAGTGTCACTGTTAGGGTTAATGTTAAGAAACCATGTGTCAAAATAAAAATAGTCAATAACTGAATAAAACTTGCAGAAACTAATCCTAAATAAATAAAAAAAGTGCATTGGGGAACTTAGTTTTTACTTTTATTTTCATAAAATTTAAGTGATAAAACTTAGAATTTTACGATTCAGCATGATCTAGAATTAAGGTTGATTACGAAGCAAGTAGTTTTCCTCTTGAACACTTTTAACGTATACCTAAAAATATAATTGAGTGTTTTATGTCAGATACCAGGCCAATTCCGAACTTGTTGTATGCTTTGACAAAGATTTCCCGCAACATATCTAGTTTTTAGAAAGGTTCTGAAGCAGTTTAAATTTGTTGTCTTCCGCTATGCGTCGCTACAACAACGCACCGACTATCGCCACAACGGGCCATTCTGACAAGCTTTCGCCTGTGGCTGCATGTAGTGTAGGTAAATAGCAAAATGGTTTCAGAGCTACTATGGGCGCGTCTCTGTAAACTTGTAAGTCGTAGTCTGGACCGAGTATTTTTAAAATGACACAGTGTTAGAAAATATTTATCTCTCTAAGAATAAGTAAAGCATTAGTACTTTGTAGCTCAATAATATTTGGACGGATAACAATTTAAGTTTTTTTTTTTCTAGAAATTATCTAAATCTTAAAAACACAGTCCTGGTTGTCCCAATCGTATAGTCTAACACTTAAAGATGATGTTTCAAAAAACCTATTAACACTCTACATAAATTTGGCAATTAATATCTAAATATAGAATGATGCAACTATACATTTTTTTTTTTGAAATACGGTCTAATTACGTATGCCTGAAACTTAATATTTTCATGTAAGTTCTGTCTGGAGTACTTTCAAACAGTCCCCTGACCCAAATTCAAAGTTGCTCTTACTCTTGCAAATCTCTTACTCTTGCAAATATTTTTTGGCGTGAAGGTAAACGGAATCAGTGTGAATTTGTCGAAATTTCTGAGGATGGTGTTGAAACGCCACTTTGTTTAGTGTCAGAGCCATATTTGTGATGAAGGTATGCATCTGGGTCGTCGCGAAAAGTCCTCTGGTAAGTGATTTTATTAATGTTAATTAGTTCAATTATGAAACATACATTAGATATTATGTCCACGATTTGTGCCTAAATGTATAGGTAGTTTCGAAACTAATTATAATGTAATTATTTTGCAGATATTACGCACCAAAGTGAGAATACACAGTCCCTTGCCTAGTAATACTAGGCAGGGGACTTACCCCCTACCATGATTTATCAGAAAAGCTTCAATTGCTCCAACTTGAATCGAACTAAAGAAATAGATTCATTTGCTAAACAATAGTATTATAACTATACAAAATTTCAAAAATACACAGCCGGACAGATTTTGTATTTGAAAAAAAATGACGAATTTACAGAGAATCGCCCTTATAACAAACTTCATAAAAAATAATTTTTTTCATGTATTTTTTGCAAAATCCTTACTTTGCCTTAGTCAAACGAAAAAACACTTATAAACTATTAAGAATATACTGTCAATCAACGGTAATTTAGGAATGAAATGGAATTTAGAGCAGAAAGTTAGCATAGCACATAAAATATATGAAAGCAATTATTAAACTAAAAAATTTTAAAATAGTTATAATAATAGAGCAGAAGTGGGAGTTTAAAATTATTTGTAAACAAACGTTTGAAGCATTAAGAGTAAAATAAAGTTTAAGAATACATTAATGGACTTGAGCGATAATATATACTTTATTTTGACTTTGGAAAACTTGGAAGTCCTCAAGAAATAGTAATACTCTCCTTTGTGTTATTTGAACAGCCAAAGGAAAAAATTATTGCCTTTCCTTTATCAGGTCAATTTATATTAGATATGAACCTAGGTAAAAAGGTTTGAGTGCATAGTTCCGATTACAAAAGGAGTCTAAATTTACTTGTTTGGCTATAGAACTGCAACAGCATTTTCTTTTTAACTATAAGCATTGGCACAGTAACTGACATTCCAACACATTTGACGTCTCTTTTCAATACAATGTAAGATAGCAGGGAGATTTATTTTATATTTTGAATGTATTCAGCTCATTCATACTGCAAGCAATAGTAAGAAATAATCAGAAATTAGTTTTTTTCAATGGAAAATTATTGCATTTCTGGGCTAAACTAAAAACTTTGAGAACTCGTTGCAGCTAAACTAGGAACAATGCAGTTAAAACGCGAGACTTTGGTATATATCAAGTACGAATCGACCAAAATTCAGAATTTTTTCCAAATCCATGACCCTTGAGATTATGCCGTCTTCACCATTCTGATTTCACAGTCTCCAGAATTACAAAGTCTTATTAAGTCAGCGAGAAAGAGCAACTGTATCCATAAAGTCGTTCTATTATTAAAGGTATAGCAGCTTAAAAATCAAACAATTTTAAATGAACATAATATGGGTCTCAGCATGATTTTATTTTATAATAATAAGTCAGATCACTTTACCATGTCGCTCTCACAGGGAAAGTTTTTGTCTCCGTTACTTTTTTTCCAATCGCTAAATGCATTGCTAGCAGAAAAACAAAAAAAAAAGAACATTTATTTTCAACATTCTGTTCATCAGTTTTGATTGCCAATGCCATTTATTTCTTTAGCTCAATTTTCCCAATTATCTCAGAATAGAAAATCCAACTATGTATATTTCCAATTTATTAAGAGATTACATTTGAACCTATTAAAAGAATAAACATAAATTCGGTAATAATTTTCAGCTTTTTTGTTTTTTTCTAAGAAAATTAAAAATATTAAACTATCAGTTGCCTGCATAGTGCGAATACTGTAAAGTAGTCCACTTCTAATGCTACAAATTTTAACTGCTCAGTAAGGCAAAGTGTGTGTCTGGGGGGGGGGGGTGGACAGATAGTAAAGTAACAAAGTAGATATATTTCCTATTATGGAATGCTTTTATGGGGGAAAAAGTTTTGCTTCATGCCGAAACTGCAATTGTTCTAAGAAATTTTTAAAAGTTGTATTAACACTTCGTGCTAAGCATTTTTATTTTTTTATTTTTTAATTACAGACTACATTTAGAAATGAACAGTCTTGAGAGGATTCGAACTGAAACGAAACGTGTCATCTAGATTTCACTCACGTAAGTTTGTCTTGGTGGCGTTAATGTTTCTTTTAGTTATATAATGGACTCAAGATTTGATTCTGGGTGAGATTTGATAACCGGCTAAAGTTAAGCCTATTGTATTAGCTCCGACAGCTCCCTTTTTATTTTAATATGTATATTAAACAAATTAAACGATTTTTACTATACGTCTCTTGCTCATGCACCCTCCGCAAACTACCAGAGAACATGGGCCTATGCCACGCAATTAGTTGTTTCGAGCAGAGACGAAAGTAAAATTACTGTAATGAAAATAGTCGACATTTCGAATTCCTTTGGACTGTTGTTTTATCAATAAAAAAGATCGCCGAGTTCAATGGAGGCGTAGAAGACGTCCGGGTAAATGTTGAAAAATTCGACGGGCTAAACTACAGACGCTGGGCAGCCAAGATGGCGAGCGGCATTCATAGGACTTGGAAGCTATCAAATCGTCAGCGGAGATTCAGTGAAACCATATGAAAAGACTGCAGACCTGAAGGAAGCGGCAAAATTTTATCGGCTGGACGAAAAGGCGTATTCCTTGTTATATATAGCTATCTGGACGAACATTATCAAGAACTCATCGACGATATGGTAAATTTAAGTGAGGCATGGAAACTTCTCAAAAACAATTTCGACATGCAATCCCGCGCAAGACTGGTGAGAAATTTCGACAAAATTTTTCGTATTACATTTGATACAGAATCTGATAACATTAGAATGTTTATTAGGAGGGTAAAGTAATCTGCTACTCGTTGTAATGAAAGTAATCATCAGATAGATGGTTTATACATATGTTTTCAATTGATAAGGGACTTGCCAGATAAATTCAACAGAATTGTTCAAAAATTGTATACTGTTGATGATAAAGATTTTACTGTTGAAAAAATCTCCGAAGCTTCACTACTAAAAAATAGTAGGTTTAATTTAATTGATTATGATAAGAGCAGAAAAAGAAAACTCTGTATTTGTAACAAAATATGAGAATTGTAAAATAATGCGCAAAAGTTTAATTTCGATAAAATAACTTAAAACAAGATAATGTTGTAAAAATAGGTCCATGTCATGAGTGTGGTCTTTATGGACATTTAAAGCGTAATTGTTTTAAACTAAAATGTAAAAATAAATGGAATAAAAATTCGAAGTGAAATTCGAAAGGTTGTTTTACTGAATCTAACGTAAATCTTAATCTAATGTCAAATGTACTTTACAATTCCAATTATGATTGTAATGTAGGATTTGTAAAAAAATATTAATAGTAACTTTATTTACCATTCTGGTGCGATAAATCATTTTGTTAATGATAAGATTCATTTAGAAAACTTTCGTGAAATAAAAGAACAAATATATCTGCTGCTACTAGAAATTCTCATACACCTATTAAAGGCGTTGGTACGTTAAAATTTCTTGTAAAATGTGATGGGGAATTTGTAGAAGTAAATTTGAGAGATGTATTGTATGCTCCCGATCTTAGACATAATTTGTTTTCAGGTCTTATGTTAGATAAATATGGCTACAAAACTGTTTGTGAAAACGGTAAGGCTATCATTTATTCCGCAGATCATAACAAATGGTTTGAATTTAGGCAAGGCAATCAATTTTATGTTATTGAACTAATTTGGCCATAAAGTAACTTAGAAAACCCTGCAGCAAACGTAATTTCTAGTGAGACAATTGAACTTTGGCATCGACGTTTTGCTCATTGCAATTATCATAAATTGAATCATACCTCAAAGAATGGGGATGTAAATGATTTCCCAGAAATTCCAATTTATAAGAGTATGTGTGGAATATGTCAAGAGGCTAAATCAAAACACTCATCTTTTAAAAAATCAAATGTAGTGAAGGCTCAAAATTTGTTAGACCGCGTTCACACAGACTTGTGGGGAAAGGCTCCAGTTAAAACTGAAAGTGGTTATGAGTACTATATTTCAATAATAGATGAATATTCATGTTGAGTATGGATGTATCCCTTAAAGGCAATGTGAGAGGTATTTCCAAAGTTTAAAATATTTCTTGAACGTATTCTGCGAAATGAATGTATTCTGCGAATTGAATGTATTCTGCGAACACATTTTAATTTGACTGCAAATTAAAATGTGTTCGCAGTGATAATGGGGTGGAATATTGTCATAAGGAGTTTGGGAAATTTCTCGAAGAAAGAGGGATTAATCATGACAGAACTGTGTTAATGACACCGGAAATGAATCGATTTGCAGAGTTCTTTAATGGTTACGTAATGAATGCAGTCCTTGCAATGTTAATAGAATCTATATAAGTTACCAACAAAATTTTGGCTTGCTATTTCATTACGTACATGTAAGAAATCGAATTTCTATAGGTAAAAGTCCTATTGAGTTATGGTATGGAAGAGTTGCAAGTGTCAAACATTTTAGGGTATTCGGCTGTTAAACTTATGCTCATATTCCTAAACAAAAAAAAATAATTTTGGAAAAAAATAGAACCGACTTCAGTTAGAAATTGCTCTAAAAAGTAAAAAATAATTTTTTTCTTTGAACACCATCGAAACTACTTTTAAACATAAGTTTTGAAGTAGGCGCAAAAACAATGTATAGAATCATACGCAACTATAATTCAACTATATACACTTTAATGGATCCAGGTTCTTTAAAAGCATTCGCATACATTTCATTCATTACCACACATTCGTGTAATAGTACAAATATTCTGCTTTTAATTTTCAATGGTTTCTCTGGAAAATGTTGGCAAAATATGGTTAACCCATTTCAACCTAGCGTAACACATGTGTCACGCTAATCGACCTCGGTTCAAACAGCAAAAGTAAAACTTAAAGAGTCCCAATGAACTTTATTTTTAGTGTGTGAGTTACTGAAAGATTCAGCTATTCTAATTCAGCCTTATTTTTTTTCACAACTTTTTATCTTTTACTCTGGCAACGAGTTTAAGCTAAAATGAAAAATTAATTCCGGCCAATATGGGTTAAATATCATTTGACCTATCGTTTTTGCGCCGACTTCAAAACTTATGTTTAAAAGTAGTTTCGATGGTGTTCAAAGAAAAAAATTATTTTTTACTTTTTAGAGCAATTTCTAACTGAAGTCGGTTCTATTTTTTTCCAAAATTATTTTATTTTATTCTTTTTAGTGTAAGTGTACTTATGAAATAAGGTAATGTTTCCATTACGGAACTTCACCTAATTTTCTTAAGTAAATGCTCCATAAAATAAACTGAAAAAAAAGGAAGAAACTATCGACGCGTCTAAAATTATAAACGATTGACACTAAAAAAAAATCTTTGTTATTCTCTGGTACTTAGTTGTATACTAGCTTAATAAAAGCCATTTAAATATCAACGGTTTGTCAACTAATTTATATTTCAAAGCAATTCTAGTTTCTCGTTGTTCATAAGATTTTAACACATACTACGTACGTTACCGCTAATGAGTTTCATGTTAGATTTAGTTAAGCCTTGGTTCAAATTTTTCATCATGACTACTATTAATATTGCAGTTGCGAGGCAAAAATTTTTCCAACAATGTATTGAAAATTTAATCATTTAATGGGGAAATGACAGGAAATTTACTGTTTTCCATAATAACTTTTTTTCTAGTGAACAAATATCGTCATATGAGTACATGGTACCTAAGTTACACCATCTCCTATCGATTTAAAAAAAAAATCGTCCAAATCGGTTCAGTAGATCATAAGTTATATGCGAACAAACAAAAAAAAAACATACGCTTTGAATTGATAACCTCCTCTTTTGTTGAAGTCGGTTAGAAACAGATAAACTTTCACCTAAAGGAAAACCGGGCATTATGGTTGGTTATACAGTAAATACGAAAGGATACCGAATTTATTTTAATTCTAATGGTAAAGTAATTAAAACTATTCATGTCAAGTTTGATGAAACTAAAATTGCAATGGACGTGATCCTGGGCCAAAAGAACTCTTTACCTTTAAGGAAAAATAAAATTGTTAGAAATGTAAAAAACTAAGTTGCTGAATATCAATCGGACAGTTTAATAATAGTGATAATGGTGATCGTGATAATGGAAGTGAAAACGTAGAATTAAAACCTTCTCTTTCAAAACTTAAGTCTGAAGATTCAGATCGCTATGAAAAAACCTCTGAAGAATCAGAAAGTGAAAGACAGGGGATACTAAAAATTTAAAAAGTTTGGGATCGAAAAATTCAGTTAAAGTTAAGTGGATTCGCTTCGAACAGAATAGGAAAGATAAATCGCGAATAGACGTATTTTACAAACTTGAAAATGATGATCGTAAATTCAATTGCATCAAAAATGTAAGGAAGTTTTGTAAAAAGAATAATATTTATTTGTGAAAGAACTTTTTAATTTTAGGCCAACTGAAAATTTTGATAAATGGTTGTAGTTGGGTGTACACTAAAAAGTTTACCATCAAGGGAAAGTTAAGTCATTTAAAAGCAGATTGGTTGCGTCAGGATACACTCAGGGACGTGAAACTTACGACGCACCAATACGACGCAAGTTTTTGCACCAATACTAGATATTTCCCTTATACGTTTATTTTTTACAATATTCGTTGTAATTTTGAAGTGGAGGGATGTCCAATTAGACGTAAAAATTGCTTATTTATATGCGGACTTAAAAAATGAAGTGTTTATGAAACTAAACAACCTCCCGGTTATTTAAATTTAAAAAGAAAACCAGACTAGGTTTGCAAGCTCAATAAAGCCATTTATGGACTACACCAATCTGGCAGGGCTTGGTTTCGAACATTTGACAAGGCTTTCATTTCTTTTGCTGTTGTGTGATTAAATTGGTGTAATTGTGTATACATGCTGAAAGGTAAAAACATATTGTTACTTGTATACGTAGATGATATGACTGTTTTTGGGAAAAGTAATAATATTGGAAAAAGTATAAATCTAATATTGACATTGACTGAAACAAAAAATTTAATTTAAATTACGTAGGCAAAACTTCTAAACTGTTAGGAATTGAATTTTATCGGAATGCATAAGTTTATTTTGCATCAAAGAAATTGTGTTTCAATTTTAAAAAACAGATTATTTGGATCAATAGAAGTTTCGTAAGATTACCTATAGTGAAAGAATTTTTATCAAATAATGTTCAAAATTTAAGCTGCCTTAAATTTACCTTATCGTAATTTATTAGGGTATCTGGCTTTTTTAGCTTCTCTTACAAAACCGGACATAATGTACGCAGTAAATGTACTTTCTCAATATCAGCAGAATCCTTTGATGGATCATTGGAAATGTTTAGTTAAGTTATTTAATTACATGTTAGATACAGAATCGTTAGGATTAAACTTGTCAAGAGCTAAACATTTTCGTTTAAGTTGTTAATCCGATGCATCGCTTGCACAATGCTTAACTGATAGGAAATCAACTATCGGGAATGTAATCTTTTTACATAATGTACTTATTAATAGGCGAACTGTAAAGCAAAAATTGTGTTGCTACTAGCTTAATGGAATCGGAGTACATTGCTCTAGTAGATGTAGCTAAAGAAATTTTGTGGTTTACGAGAATTTGCAGTGAACTTTTGGGTTTAAAAATTAAATTCGAGGAACCGTCTTTATTTATTGATAATACTGCGGCGATAGATTTTTGCAAAATCTCCAATAGAAAACAAGCGTACTCGTCATATTGACATAAAGTATCATTTCTTTAGAGAATTGTGAAAAGAAAAATACTTTAAGTTAAAATTTGTACCTAAGGATCAAAATTGTGCAGATTATTTTACAAAACCAATTACAAATAAGAAACGTAAGCAGTTTTTGAAAATGTTGTATGGTATGTTGTAAGTTATGTATTGTGTTTTATAATATTTCCTGTAGTTTTTTCCAGTCCGATGGGGCCGAATGAGAGAATTCGAACTGAAAAGAAACGTGTCATCTAGATTTCGCTTATGTAAATTTGCCTAGGTGGCGTCTTTTAGTTATATAATTAACTCAAGATTTGATTCTGGGCGAGATTTGATGGACGGCTAAAGTTAAAGCCTATTTTACTAGCTCAGAGAGCTCTCTTTTTACTTTAAGATGTATATTATACAAATAAAACGATTTTTACTACATGTCTCTTGCTCATCCTGCTTCTGCAAACTACCACGTCTTGCGTTCATGTCATTAAGTTTATAACAGTAATAGTTTTTTTTAGTTAAAAAACCTAACTCTCGTTAAAGTAGTACTATAAAATATGGGTATCGCATTGCTTTTTCAGTGTAAAAGTAAATAGTATTAAACCGCATACTTATCAGTATCAATGTTTTTAGGCAAAAATAACTGCATTATTTGCTTTCAAATCCTAAGGAAACTACTTTTTACGCCAGAAAAACGTAAAGCAAGTACTGCCTATGTAATGTAGTCTGATTTTTTATAACATACAAAACCATCTGATTTCTTTTTCGTTAGTGTTTTAGCTATACAAGAAAATAATTTTGGTCATGAAAAGCAACAATGTTAAAAATAAACCTTTTAACACAAAAATCACTATTTACTGATGAGTTTGTCCGGGGAAGGGGGGCAAATATCATCGGACACTTAATTCATAAGTCAGTATTCCACTGCTTAATTTACATTTTATCATTTTTTAATTCACAGTAAAATTCCTTTATACGACAACATATTGCAGCTAATTTTACAGTTCACTATTGCTAATTTCACAGTAAAAATTCTTTTATAAGACGAAATATTACTGCTAATTTTAAAATTTACTATTGTTAATTTCACAGTAAAATTCCTTTATAAAACTATATATTACTGCTAATTTTACAGTTTACTACTGTTAATTTCACAGTAAAATTCCGTTATAAGACAGTATATCACTGCTAATTTAACAATTTATCACTATAAATTTTACAATAAATTTCCGTTATAAAACAATATATTACTGCTAATTTTACAGTTTACTACTGTTAATTTCACAGTAAAATTCCATTACAAGACAGTATATGACTTCTAATTTTACAGTTTATCACTATAAATTTTACAATAAATGTTTTTTTTATAAAACAGTATATTATTGTGAATTTTACAGTTTATCACTGTAGATTTTACAATAAATGTTCTTTATAAAACAGTATATTTCTGTGAATTTTACAGTTTATCCCTGTAAATTTTACACTAAATGTTCTTTATAAAACAGTATATTACTGGGAATTTTACAGTTAATTTTTGCAAAGTTTACAGTTCTAAACTGGAACTTCAGCTGCCAGTATTTTATTGTAAAATCAACGCCTTTTTTTTTGCAGTGTAGGTTTCCGGAAACCTATGTTTTTACCTCGGGTCTGGCTCCTCAAAAAGGTCAAAATAGTTCGCCAATTTACTAGATCACGCTTTTAATTTGTCCTAAGTCCCCCTACTTAAGCATATATACATTACTAAAGTTATAATTTAATGTTAATAATAACTAACAGAACTCTTTAATTTTTTTTAAAGAAATAGTAAAGAAGGACTTCTTTTCTCCCTTTTTAGAGTCATAAAAAATCTTAGTAAAGCAAGTTGATTCAAGTTTTCTCTTTTTTCAAGAAAGCTTTGAATGTGTGAACATAATTCAAAAACTCTGCTAGTTCGTGTGAAAACAAAGAAATGAGCATTACCCTTTTTTTTACTCCTGCAGTCTCTTAATTGCGTCTTTCTCATAAGATTTTCAATAACTGCGAAAAAAGAAAAGCAATTATTTTCAGCATTCAATAAAACGGGTTTTTAATCATTTAAATTAATGTTATTGTTTCGAAAAGACGACATTTGGATGTGTTATTTTTTTTCTTTCTTTCAGTATTTTTGCTGATATAGGTACTCCAACTGATAATGAAGATGTTATTAGCTGTTTTAGTTGTTATATATATATATATATATATATATATATATATATATAAAGATGGAATAATACAATTCTACAAATTGACAAGAGCATATATGTAGTTCAATATTTTTTGTTTTTCAGATATGAATGATTATAAAGCCATTCCACTGCTAATAGTTACAATAAATGTTCTTTATAAAACAGTATATTTCTGCGAATTTTACAGTTTATCCCTGTAAATTTTACAATAAATGTTCTTTATAAAACAGTATATTACTGGGAATTTTACAGTTAATTTTTGCAAAGTTTACAGTTCTAAACTGGAACTTCAGCTGCCAGTATTTTATTGTAAAATCAACGCCTTTTTTTTTGCAGTGTGGGATTTTATGCGATAAGACAAGCATCGGCGCGGATTTCTTGAAGTCCTTTGAACGTAACCAAAAAGAGCCTTAACCGGCCCAGTAGTCATACGTGCTTGCTTTGCTCTGTACACGGTAAGTACGGGGTTCGATCCTATCATGTGTCATTAAAATAGTTTAAGATTTGTGTAAAATTGATTGGTGGTGGCAAAACATGAACCTGACAAACTTTAAATAAACGAATGTTTGAAAGTAATTTTCTAGCCTGATGGATACACTTTTTTCTTTCTTTTGCAACCTTAGACAGAAATTGGTGAAACGCTGCACTATAGTTATACAGTGAAATCTGTGTATAACGATACTCAAGGGACCGAGAAAAAATATCGTTATAGACAGATTATCATTATAGACAGTTTGAGCAAATTTTTTTTTCAAATTCAAAGATATAGTTTACTAACTTTATATGATACTTAAAAAGAAAGTTTTGAGCTGTACAAGATATAAATGTATGCATGAAAGATATAATGGACATTAGTTTATTTCATTAGAAATTAGACAAAAACTTACACAATAAGAAAATACACACTACGTTCAGTTCGTCTATCTAAATTCTTTTAAGAAAATGAAAATAAAATTATTTCGGAAAAAAAATCTGTTAATTTTGTTTGCTTACTTTTTGATGTGAATGACATTTGCATACACATGAATTTCAGTTCATCTAACGAGTTCAGATGCACGTCGGAAACATTTGGTAATCCCGCAATAAAATCCTGAAGAGTGTTAATTAAGGAAGTGGCTTCCAGAGGAGAAATTCCAGGCTTGTTTTGAAGACAGCCAGCTTCCTCTTCATCATCACTTTGATTGCCAGAAATTACTTCTTCCAAAATATCTTGGTCACTTGCGCTGTTACACACCTGCACATCATTGTCTAAGTTTAAATAATCTTCAGCGTTTGATGAAAGAGTTAGATTTGCTGAGGGTTGGAAAGCAGTAACTGCCGTGGATAAACTCTGCGCGAATTCTTCTTCTATTTCGTCGATTTCGTTGAGATCAATATTTGTGTTGAGTGCTTCTTCAAAAAATGAAGCCTTTTTCCAGCAATTTTAAATTGTTATTGCTGTCATTGCATTCCAACTTGCAGCAACCCAGTCACATGCATCTTCTACATCTACTGCATTGGGATTTAAGATCTTGTTGTCCTGTTTATAAACGACGTTTTGAACCAATCTTTTCCGGTAATACCCTTTGAAACACTTTATGATTCCTAAATCTAATGTTGCAGGATCGATGTGCAGTTTGGTGGGAAAGGTGATTTTCCATGGATTTCAGTTGAAAAAGAACGCTTCAGAGTCAGCTTTCCAAGAAGAAAAATTATCGTTGTAGGCAGGTTTTGTTATAAAGCAATTATCGTTGTACACAGATTCAAAATGCATTGAGTAGATGGAAAGTTGGCTGGGACCAAACCAAAATTTCGTAATAGGCAGGTTTAACGTTATGTAGAGTATCGTTATACACAGGTTTCAGTGTATTACCAACGTGTACCCTTGCACCAGCTATATCGTTTAAATTACTGCATATGAGTGGAGGCAGCACTGCTGCCACCGTATTAAGTATGGAGTAAGATTACACAATTTTTTTACAGTGTAGTATTAATGTATTTGGCTTTTTATGACAGGTATTTTAAATAAAAGTGAAAATGCAGAAAAATATATGAAAAATTGCACAGTTAAGAATTTTAGTTCTGTTTAAGTTATTGGTATGTAATTACAACTTCAGGTTACATTGCCAATTTTTTTGTAGCCACTTTAGAGCAAAACTAATGTATAAAATTGCAGAAAATTTGGTGAACATGTGGGTCCCTATGTGGTGCCCATTAGATGGTGGTGCCAATTCCAACAAGGGAGGTGAAGCAAATCGAACGTTTTCTCCGCTTTGGATGACTGCTATTTCCTAAAAGGTAACGGAGAAATTAAAGAGAACCTGTTCCATAGGTCGACTCTATAAGGTACCGGTACTGATTTAATTTTGGTGTCATTAACTCAAAAAGTAGTTGAGCAATCGAACAATTTTTCTCATTACGTGACTTTTAGCTCTCGAGAAGTAATAAATGGAATTGAACAAAAATTGATCGAAAATAGAATTTAGAACCACGCAAGGGTGGTTCCATTTGAAAGTTCTTTGTTTTTCATTGCGACTGCTATATTTTTAGACATATTGTTGCTATTTAGACGAATTTCGGAATGAAAGTGAGCCTAGATGGAAAAAAAGGTAGTTAAATTTTACATGTTTGCAATGCTCATCCAAGTAAAATCGAAACACCCACATAAAACAAATAAAGACGTCAAATCTTGAACTACGTATAGTCAAGTTCCAATAAAATAAAACCGCCTAAGATGAGGGTCCGCTGAAGTTACTGTTTCTGAGAAATAAATAGCTTTAAAACAACAAAAAGATATATGAAGAATAAGTATAAAAATAAATATACAAAACGCACTTTCTACTTTCAGAAATATCTGTCTCAGTGAGTCCACTGATGAAAAGCAATAAGTCCAGTTTCCATGGTCTAAGGCTTTTCTTTTCTACCGTAACGCGTGTGCACTTCAGATACGCAGTAATCTCTTTTATCTAAAGCTGTGTACTTTGCAGTTGATAGCACAATTGTCAGGAAAAATTCCCCTAAAAGTTTTCTCAGCATTTAAAGAAATAAAAGAAATCGCTATTATGAGCTTGGAAAGAAATATGAAACTTTATTATATACTTTCGACATTTTTGTTTTTCGATGCATGTTAAAGCACTCTTTGAAGTAATTAATGTTAGTTAAACTTTTATGAAGTGGGATTCCCGTTCGGATAGATTTATGAAATAGTTGTTCGAAAAGGTTTTTATTTGGTAGGCAGATTACTGCAGCAAACAGTTTCTTATAAACAAAGTTTTAAGTTTGTGGATGAACAAACTGCGATATGTCTAATGCACTGGACATACATTTTGAAATACATATTTCAGATAAATATGTGAACAGCTTCTGGTCTTTTAGTGTCTTCGGTATCAGGTGCTGATAAAAGAAATATTTGACGTAAGCTCTTCAAAAGAGATCCCATTTGAATTACTAATTCGAAGTTTTTCCTGTAACAAAAGTCTTACATATTAAACATATGTAATTTTGAAATAAAAAACTTAGATTTTTCTTTTATTTCGTGCAAAAATTATTTCAATATGTGCAACAGTTTATAACATGCATTATTAACCCAGTCATTCTTTATACTGGTAGTGTGTTTTAATAATATTGTAAAGGATGGTAATAATATCTTTCATTTAAATTGCATTTTGGGAGAAAAACTATTTACATAACGTATAACTGGTTGGCTAAGTTTCACTTTAGCATTCCACTGGAGCAATCGAAACGTTTTTCATTATCGAAAGTAAAATGTTTTTTTACATCTTGAAAATGCTTGAACAAATATTTATTTTGATACACACATGAGTTTTTTTAAACTATTAAAAGTCGCACTTATAAAAATTAACGTACAGACCCGAATTCAATAAAATGATATATGTAACATGCGAAAATCACACAATCAGAAAGTGGGAATGACATGTTAACCGACCTTAATTACCTCACTTCTGATATCTCGTATCGAAGAACTGTTTTTACTTCAGAAAATGTCTGATAAGACCCCTATCTTTTTTTTCTCTATGAGCTTTTTAATCCTCCACTAATGACACGAATGATGCCAATTAGTAGAAATTTCTTCTCAGTTTTATTTGTCCTTGGTAATGATGAAGATTAATTAGAAGTAATTATTCTTTTCCGGTAGCAAAACATCAAAAATTAGGAATTAACAGGAATTATGATGCTTCTGGGAAATGTTTTGTTTGTGTTTACCTTTGTTTCTTGTTTGTATTTCCTTGAATGCAACGACGGGTATCTTTTTTGATTCTCAAAAACATTTCATATTTAATTGAAAAATCGATAGTTTACTATCGTAACTATTTTAATGCATAAATTAAGTAAAATATTTTTTGAATATGCCAAATCATCATGTTAGACTTTTTATAATTTCCAATAGTTTTTTCTTCCTCTTCTTTTTTTTAGCAATATATCATCACAAATTTTTCTTTTCATTATTCTTCAGCTTTTGTTTTTTTTCATGTTTCCTAATGTTTGCCAATTTTTGTAGTATAACAGAAAAGTAGAAATTTACACGTAAGAAAATATCTTATTCTAAATTTTGTATAGTTCCCTTTCCTGACGTATAAAGGCAAAAATTCCTTTTACAGGCGCTTACAATCTAAAAAATATATTTATTTTCTTATTTTATTTCTTGGAGTTTCATCATTTCCCATTGCAACACAGGGGATCAACGCTTCTCTTCTCAGAGAAATGAGAATGCGAGGTAGGGCTTTCGTATCAAGTTTACAAACTCTGTACTTCAAGATTGCTACAAGTTTTTTCAGTGAAAGTGACCCATTTTTTTCTCAGTTTGTTTAGCAGTTATTCAAAGTGTGTCTCATCTTCTTGAAAGATACTTTTCAACAATAAACAAATCAATCCCTTATATAGTATAAAAAGCAAGTACACTTGTTTTAGGAAAAAACCTTCATTGCATCTCAGTATGCTTTTTTTAGTGACAAAAAAATGTATATATGTGTTGTATTTCCGCTTTTGTATCATAAGCTACACATGTAAAAAGAAAATTATATAACTAATACTTAACCATATGTAGCTTTGATGCCGGAGTACTAAAAGTATATGTTTTTAGAGTTGAAAATTTTGATAAATGGTTGTAGTTGGGTGTACACTAAAAAGTTTACCATCAAGGGAAAGTTAAGTCATTTAAAAGCAGATTGGTTGCGTCAGGATACACTCAGGGACGTGAAACTTACGACGCACCAATACGACGCAAGTTTTTGCACCAATACTAGATATTTCCCTTATACGTTTATTTTTTACAATATCCGTTGTAATTTTGAAGTGGAGGGATGTCCAATTAGACGTAAAAATTGCTTATTTATATGCGGACTTAAAAAATGAAGTGTTTATGAAACTAAACAACCTCCCGGTTATTTAAATTTAAAAAGAAAACCAGACTAGGTTTGCAAGCTCAATAAAGCCATTTATGGACTACACCAATCTGGCAGGGCTTGGTTTCGAACATTTGACAAGGCTTTCATTTCTTTTGCTGTTGTGTGATTAAATTGGTGTAATTGTGTATACATGCTGAAAGGTAAAAACATATTGTTACTTTTATACGTAGATGATACGACTGTTTTTGGGAAAAGTAATAATATTGGAAAAAGTATAAATCTAATATTGACATTGACTGAAACAAAAAATTTAATTTAAATTACGTAGGCAAAACTTCTAAACTGTTAGGAATTGAATTTTATCGGAATGCATAAGTTTATTTTGCATCAAAGAAATTGTGTTTCAATTTTAAAAAAACAGATTATTTGGATCAATAGAAGTTTCGTAAGATTACCTATAGTGAAAGAATTTTTATCAAATAATGTTCAAAATTTAAGCTGCCTTAAATTTACCTTATCGTAGTTTATTAGGGTATCTGGCTTTTTTAGCTTCTCTTACAAAACCGGACATAATGTACGCAGTAAATGTACTTTCTCAATATCAGCAGAATCCTTTGATGGATCATTGGAAATGTTTAGTTAAGTTATTTAATTACATGTTAGATACAGAATCGTTAGGATTAAACTTGTCAAGAGCTAAACATTTTCGTTTAAGTTGTTAATCCGATGCATCGCTTGCACAATGCTTAACTGATAGGAAATCAACTATCGGGAATGTAATCTTTTTACATAATGTACTTATTAATAGGCGAACTGTAAAGCAAAAATTGTGTTACTACTAGCTTAATGGAATCGGAGTACGTTGCTCTAGTAGATGTAGCTAAAGAAATTTTGTGGTTTACGAGAATTTGCAGTGAACTTTTGGGTTTAAAAATTAAATTCGAGGAACCGTCTTTATTTATTGATAATACTGCGGCGATAGATTTTTGCAAAATCTCCAATAGAAAACAAGCGTACTCGTCATATTGACATAAAGTATCATTTCTTTAGAGAATTGTGAAAAGAAAAATACTTTAAGTTAAAATTTGTACCTAAGGATCAAAATTGTGCAGATTATTTTACAAAACCAATTACAAATAAGAAACGTAAGCAGTTTTTGAAATTGTTGTATGGTATGTTGTAAGTTATGTATTGTGTTTTATAATATTTCCTGTAGTTTTTTCCAGTCCGATGGGGCCGAATGAGAGAATTCGAACTGAAAAGAAACGTGTCATCTAGATTTCGCTTATGTAAATTTGCCTAGGTGGCGTCTTTTAGTTATATAATTAACTCAAGATTTGATTCTGGGCGAGATTTGATGGACGGCTAAAGTTAAAGCCTATTTTACTAGCTCAGAGAGCTCTCTTTTTACTTTAAGATGTATATTATACAAATAAAACGATTTTTACTACATGTCTCTTGCTCATCCTGCTTCTGCAAACTACCACGTCTTGCGTTCATGTCATTAAGTTTATAACAGTAATAGTTTTTTTTTAGTTAAAAAACCTAACTCTCGTTAAAGTAGTACTATAAAATATGGGTATCGTATTGCTTTTTCAGTGTAAAAGTAAATAGTATTAAACCGCATACTTATCAGTATCATTGTTTTTAGGCAAAAATTAATTTGCTTTCAAATCCTAAGGAAACTACTTTTTACGCCAGAAAAACGTAAAGTAATTACTGCCTATGTAATGTAGTCTGATTTTTTATAACATACAAAACCATCTGATTTCTTTTTCGTTAGTGTTTTAGCTATATAAGAAAATAATTTTGGTCATGAAAAGCAACAATGTTAAAAATAAACCTTTTAACACAAAAATCACTATTAACTGATGAGTTTGTCCGGGGAAGGGGGGCAAATATCATCGGACACTTAATTCATAAGTCAGTATTCCACTGCTTAATTTACATTTTATCATTTTTTAATTCACAGTAAAATTCCTTTATACGACAACATATTGCAGCTAATTTTACAGTTCACTATTGCTAATTTCACAGTAAAAATTCTTTTATAAGACGAAATATTACTGCTAATTTTAAAATTTACTATTGTTAATTTCACAGTAAAATTCCTTTATAAAACTATATATTACTGCTAATTTTACAGTTTACTACTGTTAATTTCACAGTAAAATTCCGTTATAAGACAGTATATCACTGCTAATTTAACAATTTATCACTAAATTTTACAATAAATTTCCGTTATAAAACAATATATTACTGCTAATTTTACAGTTTACTACTGTTAATTTCACAGTAAAATTCCGTTATAAGACAGTATATGACTTCTAATTTTACAGTTTATCACTATAAATTTTACAATAAATGTTTTTTTTATAAAACAGTATATTATTGTGAATTTTACAGTTTATCACTGTAGATTTTACAATAAATGTTCTTTATAAAACAGTATATTTCTGCGAATTTTACAGTTTATCCCTGTAAATTTTACAATAAATGTTCTTTATAAAACAGTATATGACTGGGAATTTTACAGTTAATTTTTGCAAAGTTAACAGTTCTAAACTGGAACTTCAGCTGCCAGTATTTTATTGTAAAATCAACGCCTTTTTTTTTTGCAGTGTACTGGCAGCTGAGGTTCCAGTTTAAAACTGTAAAATGCATAGTAATAAACTGTAAAATTAGCAGTTTTATAGTTTATTATCGTAAAATTAGCAATTTTTACAATTTGTTACTATAAAATTAGCTGTATTATACTGTAAAAACATCATTTGTTTTTTAAAGTGAAGAAACTAAAAATTAAAATTAATTTAGAATCGTATATTAGCTCATTCTAATAAGTTAATAAGTGATTTGAGCTATTTCAAACACAGAGATCGGGGTATTTGAAATAGCTCAAATCACTTATTAGTTAGGTATACTCGTCATATAAGCAAAGAAAGCAAGATATAGTTATATGTTACCTGTTGGGTTTAATTTATTTGCCTTACCAATCCCCAAAAAATGGATTATTTTCAGCTCATTAAATGCAAAAAATCAATCGATTTGAAAATATAGCATTCACATATTTAAATCCATTCTTCTCTTATTGTCTTTCTGTTATATCGAGTGACATTTTAGATATATAGCGCGATCAATACTGAAGTAGAAAGTTCATTAATTTAGCTTATAGAATATTTAAAGGAAAAGGAAGGTTCGAAAGATATCCGTTTACAACATCCTTTCATCCTTCTTAATTAATTTATCAAAAAACTTCGTGAAGAATACACAACCTCAGAAAATAATTCATGCTTCTCATCTCTAAAGGTGGTATACAGTTACTTTAATTTTACGACTGTGCTAGATTCTACAAGAAATAATTTATTCTTAGTTATAGATATATTTTATTTAATATTATATTTCTTTCAATATTATCTTTATTTCTTGAATATTAAAGGAAGGTTAGAGAAGTAACATTTGACTCTGATGTAAGCCGACTTTATTTATTTCCTCAAAAAGATTGAATTCACTATGATATGTATACGAACATTTTTCTTCTATGGAATACCTAAAAAATGGATGTAAAGCAATAAATATTTGAGTTTGAGTTATATACTTGCCTTAAAATTCGCCGTTGCAATTTCTATAGCTCATCATCTTTTCCTATGGATTGGACTTCAAGGATATTTTTGTGTATTAGTAATGCATTTGTTTCAAAATGGAGTTTACATTTTTTTATAGAAAATAAAAGAATCTTATATTATCTACTGCAGCAAATCAAAATTATTGTTTTATGGTTCTGGGAAAAGAAGTAATTTGGTTTCTTTCTTCATCAGCTCATTTTTAAGGTAAAAACTTGACCATTTTAGTATGCTTGGGGTAATACTGTTTGTTGAATTGTAAATTTAATGCATGACATTGGTACACATTCAACAAAAGCGCTGATACAGAAAAGTTTTAGAGGGGCTATGATCCCCCTGAAGAAATAAATATCGTTTCAGTGAATTATATTTCAAAAAATTCGACACCTACCCTTTTTCTGAGCTCCAAAATTACGTCTTGATCCACCCTATCTTTCCGTAGTAACCATCTCCAAAATTAGGAGATCAATTCAGCTTTAATTTAACAAGCACGATGTCTCACTGTCCTAAGTCCTTCACTTATGTTTCACAATTTGAACAGCAGAAAGAACCAATTATTTTGATGAACTAGGCTGAGAAGTGTATTTATAATAAAAGCATGAAGTTCAATATTGATCTTATAAAAAAAAGGATATAAGTTTTACATTTTTCAAATTCGAGAAAGTACTGAAAATTCAACACAGTCGCCTTAAAGACAAGAATAGACATTCCTACAATAAGCACATCTACACTATTAAAACCCGGCCCGATTTTGACATTTAGCAATTTTAGACCGTTAATTACCGTTTTCAATTGTATCAAAAATTGACGTAATTATAATGATTTTGTCCATGTTTTGTAAGGAACATTCTGGCATTATAGTAACAGAAACATGATTAATTTTCTTATGGTGGTCATGCATGAAAGGCAGCTGAAAATCCTAATTGGCTATTGGGTGTCACGAGACCTAGATGATGGTCACGTTCTGTAAGGTTTGAAAAGTCAGCAAACTTCTGGCGTGAAAAAAAATCTCCAAAAAATATAGCCAACTTGGCGATATTGCTTCAATTTCTCACCAAGCCCCATAGCCGCCACAAAGATATGAAGTCATAACTATGTGAGGCACGCAGGTGGCTAGTATATCCTTAAATAATGTAATAGCTGGTAGGTTGACATAGTGATTAGACACTGGCGTCTTACGACCAGCATCTTATGATCCCAGATGCCTTTAGCTGGTGGGAACTTGGGAGTCAAAACTCTCAAGAGGCAAAACGATATCACCAATAGTGGTCCAAGTAAAACAGTAGTTACCCAGTTTTTGAGAAAATACGCCAGAGGTCTGTAAATTTTAAAGAGTTAATGAACAGCCCCATTTAAAACAATAAAACCTCTAAAAAACTTCTCAGAAATATAAAATAAGAACCTGATTTTTATGGCTGTCTGTATAGGCAGTAGCTTTATTCAGGAATTACGTTCTAAGAATACGAATTAGTGAGAATGGTGTAAAGCAATTCTGCTCTCTGAAATTAGCTTATATTTTGACAAAAAAAAAAAAAAAAGTTTTTGAAATAGAATTACGCTTTGTCAGATACGTTTTCACCAAAATATAAGCAGTTAAGTATTATTTTAGTTGTTTTCTTTTAATTAATAATGCAGAATTAGAACAGCATAAAAGTGAAATATCTGAAATATTCACTTGATTCGTGTTTGGATAATTCAAGAAAAAGATACTGCAAGCATTCAAGAAATTGAAATTCATGAGTTTTGTAAAAATATCTAAGTAACAGTCGAAAATGTGCTTCTATTATTTCAATTTGAGACAAATTTTTTTTACGTTCATATATTCTAAGATTAAAAGAAAATAGTGCATTTTAAAGAATGTTTCATGCGTTTACTAATCAACTTATTACAAATGGAAATGCTTTTAGAAAGTGTTATTCTGCCATTTCTAATAAAAATAAAGACGTCTTCATAAAAGTTTTTTCACTCAGCGTTTTTTTTTTTTTTTTTTTGTATAAGGGTTTGAAAGCAAGGGTCTAAAAGTTTATCATGTCCGTCCTCTTATCGAACCCGTTATTATCATAATTTTACTTTGCTTCTTTTCTTTCAATTTTTTTCGTTGAACTTTTTTTTACAAAAACAATTTACTTTTCGCCTGTCTGCATTGTGTGGGGGGTCAACATTAGTAAAATGATTGCAATGACAAGGCTAAGCAATTAGTCGAAATACGGATATGTGTCTTCAATCAGTTTTGTAAGAATGCATTTCTTCCTACATTATCAGCAATATTTTCAGTTAAGTTCATTGGTATGGGACTCGATTAAGTTCTTGCACCTTCACTCTTTTTCACATCGTTTGAAGACCGTAAAAACTATGAAAACCGATAAATGCTTCCAAGTTTTAACAAAAGCTGAAAAGAAAGTATTAAACATAAAACCGTCTCCAAAAAACCAAGCCAAACCTATGCTTCGCAGTCTTGCATGTTTTGGTAAAGGCTGCACTTGTACGTTTTAGGTGAGTATGAAGTTAGAGGGCCGTAGTCAGGCCCGTCATTTAGGGGGGTAGGGGGGTCAATTGCCCCCCCTGGCTTTGAGAAATCAATGTATTTCGCCGCTAGAGGTGCGGCTAGAGGGGCGGCTATTCGGCCGCTAGAGGGCGCCAGTGTTGCAGGGGAGATTTTTGCTGCTCTGAGCTAAGTGATATTTTTAATGTAAATTGTTTGTTTTTATTGTATCAGTTTTGGTATTTTTATTGTATTTCAGCATATAATTTAGTATTTCTGTGCATTGACACTTATTTTTGCTTTACTTGCATTCTTAAAGTGTTTTTCAATTTTTTGAGCTAAGCCTAAAATGTGGTGATTCCTTTGTTGTTAGGCCTGTGTTCTTTGTTGGGTGTAGCAAGTTAGTTTATTTTTATTTACTACTGACTTAGTTATCTGCATTCTTTGTATCTTTATCTCAAATGATTTCTTATTTTAATTATTAGTAGTTACTCTTAAAATTTTGCACTTTTGTCTTTTTGTATTGCTTTTGTATAAGTGGATCATTTGAGTTATTATGGGTGTTATATGCATTTTGAAAGAGGTTAAGAATGGGAACGGGAGCAGGTGGATTTCTTGCGACATTTGTCAGATGTTCTGCCTGTATGAGGGAAAAGATGAGTCCATTTCTGAGGATGATTTCACTTGCACTAAGTGTGCTGAGCTCCTGGACTTAAAAAATAGGATGACCATTTTGCAGGCTCAAATAGCCTCAGGTTGTGGGACAGAGGAGGTAAACAATTCAGATGGAAAGGGGGAAGTTATTAAAAAGGATGTGGGCATTAGCTGTGAGTTAGTTAGTGGGATTATTCCAGAGGAGAAGGGGGAAGTTAGCAGTAAGGAGACAGACTGGGAGACGAAGGGGGTAATATTGGGGGATTCTATGGTGCGTGAGGTGGGAAATTCAATCGGGAGGGTAAAACGTAAGGTGGCTAGGTGTTGTTTACCAGGGGCTCGGGTGAAGGATGTAAATAAGGTTGCAGAGAAGAGGGGGACATTTGATAAGGAGGATATGGTCACTTTATGGGTGGGAACGAACGATGTAGGCCGTAGTAATAATGAGGAATTTAGGAACGAGTGGAATTCCCTGTTGGATAAAGCAACCAACAGTTCGACCAGTGTCCAAGTGGTTGGGTTGCTGCCCAGGTACGGAGTCAATAGGAGCTGGTTAAACCAGCGGGCTAGGTGCATGAACCTGATACTCAAAGAAATTTGCCATATGCGCAGTATCAGATTCATCGATGTGTGGAGTTATTGTAAGCGAGATTGGATTGCTAGGGATGGCCTGCATCTGAGTTCTACAGGGGTTAAAATGGTTAGTGGTTTGGTTTTGGAGTATTCTGAGTCAAAAAACTAAGTTTGAAAGGGGGGCAGTGTTCACGGAGAAGGTTGCAAAAATATGCAAACTATTTGGGTTTAATTAGGAATGGTAATAAGGAGGAAAATAAGAGTAGTCATTTCAACAATTTTGATTCAAGAAATCGTAAGGGGTTGAATAAAAACAAGTTGAGCATGCTTAAGGTTTTTTATACCAATGCTCGCAGTATTAGGAACAAGATGGAAGAATTAAAAAGCATAATCACAAATGAGAATTTGGATGTAATTGGAGTTACCGAGACATGGGCTACCAAAAATGATGATGATTTATTGTGTATTCCTGGGTATAATTTGTTTAGACAAGATAGAGTGGGTAAAAGAGGTGGTGGGGTTTTATTTTATGTTAGAGATACTTTAACTTGCAATGAATTGGCAATAAATGACAAACCTAATGATATTGACATGGTTTGGCTAGAATTGATGAGCGGTAAGGGTAAAAAATTACGTTTGGGTAACATTTATAGGCCACCTAATCTAAGCCAGGGTCAAGATGAACAGATGTATCGTATTATTAGAGACATGTCGAGTAAGGGACCGGTAATTATAATGGGGGATTTCAATTTTCCGGGCATTGATTGGAATAATTCTTACCCCAATAATAGTAGAGAAGAGGAATTTCTAAAAGTAATTGGTGACTGTTTTTTAGATCAAGTTGTTTCTGAGGGAACACGGCAGGATACTGTTTTGGATCTTGTTTTCTGCAATGTTGAAGGCTCTGTACAGGCATTATGTGTAGGGGAGCATATTGGGGATAGTGACCACAACAGCATTAGGTTTGGGATTAAGTTTGATATGCACAAAGACAAAAATTTTAGGTTTGTACCTAATTTCAGAAATACTGATTTTGTCGCACTCAGGCAGAGTTTGAAAGCGGTTTTTTCATCAGGTTTGGACAATAGCGATGTAAATTTGCAGTGGACAGAGTTTAAGGAAAAACTAGCAAAAACAGTTGGAGATTTTGTTCCTTTTAGGAGAAAAGGGGTAAACACAAAAATTTGGCCCATGTGGTTCACTAGGGAAACTAAGGATGCTCTAAATCGTAAGCAAGCTGCTTTTCGTCGATTAAAAGAAACTGGTCACAGCGCAGACAGGCTACAGTATTGTGAGGTTAGGCGTAGTTTTAAGTATTTGGTACGGTTTCAGAAAAGAGAATTGGAACAAAAGCTGGCAGATAATATTGACAGGAATCCAAAGGAGTTTTTTGCATACGCAAATTCTGGGAAAGTTCGAAAAAGTCAAATTGGGCCACTAGTAGATGAGCATGGAAATTTAATTCAGAATGATGGTGATATAGCAAATGTTCTAAATGACTTTTTTTCCAGTGTTTTTAACGATAACTGTATCTCAACAGTTGACACAAGCAAGACACAAGCTACTACACAGCTTGAGGACTTTGTATTTTCCAGGGAGGACGTTTTACTTTATTTGAAAAAAATTAAAACCACAAAAGCTCCGGGACCAGATAATATTTATCCAAAAATTCTAGTAGAATGTGCAGAGGAATTAGTTGACGCTATAGTTAATATATTCAATGCTTCGTATAACTCAGGGATAGTGCCAGAGGACTGGAAACTAGCTAACATTACACCACTCTTCAAGAAAGGGTCTAGAGGTAATGCAGGAAATTATAGGCCTGTGAGTCTGACTTCAGTGGTATGTAAAATTTTTGAAACATTGATCAAAATTAAGATTATGAATTTCTTAGAAAATAATGGGCTGTTGAGTAGTTTGCAGTATGGTTTCAGAAAAGGTAAATCGTGTGCTACTAATTTATTACATTTCTACGACAAGGTTACCTTGGCTTTAGATAGCAAAAAATGCGTAGATGTTGTTTACATAGATTTTCAAAAAGCTTTCGATAAGGTACCGCATGTAGCACTACTCAGCAAATTAGCTGGTATAGGGGTAGGAGGTAAAATTCTAGTTTGGGTTAGGAATTGGCTGACAGGAAGGAAACAAAGAGTAGTTGTTAGGGGTAACTATTCTAAATGGAGTGAGGTTTTAAGTGGGGTTCCCCAAGGATCAGTTTTAGGTCCCCTTTTGTTTATTATTTTTATGAATGACATTCATGAAAATGTTTCTGGAAACATGAATTGTTTTGCCGATGATGTCAAACTTATGGGGGTTGTAGAAAATGACGAACAAATAAATCAGCTGCAACAGGATTTGGATCATATTACTAAATGGGCAGACAAGTGTGGTATGGCAGTTAATGTTGGGAAATGTCAAGTGCTGCATTTCGGTCATGGAAATAAGCATACAAGCTATTATTTACAGGGTTCAGTCATTAGTAGGGCAGATAATGTTATGGATCTAGGTGTCTTAATAAATCAGGATTTCAAGTCCAGTCAACAGTGCAGCATAGCTAGTAACAAAGCCAATAGGATGCTTGGGTTTATTAATAGATCTATTTCAAACAAATCTAAGAAGGTTCTTCTGCCTCTATATAGAAGTTTGGTAAGACCTCATTTGGAGTATGCTGTTCAGTTTTGGTCTCCTTATCTGAAGAAAGACATTAATTTATTGGAAAGGGTACAAAGAAGGGCTACAAGGTTAGTAAATGGATTTTCTAATTTAGACTATGATTCCAGACTTAGAATGCTTAATATGTATAGTCTTGAGCAAAGGAGAACCAGAGGGGACATGATTCAGTTATTTAAATTTATTAAAATGAATGATGTTGCAGGGTTGGAGTTTTGCAAGGAAAGCAGGACAAGGGGTCATTGTTTTAAGCTGTTTAAACCTCAGGCGAACCTGGAAATTCGAAAAAATTACTATTTTAGCAGGGTAGTGGGAACTTGGAACAGCTTACCGGAAGAGGCGGTAAAGAGCAATGGAGTAGTTGGCTTTAAGAGGGCTATTGATCTTCATTGGGGTCTTTAATTTGACTAGGACCAGCCAAGTTGGGCCCTGAGCCTGCTGCTGGTCGCCACATTTGTATTTGTATTTGTATTTGTATTTGTATTTATATATAAGTGGGCGTTGTTTTTGATGTTTTCTGGCTAAATTGCATTGTATTTGGACCATTTGCCCCCCCCCCCTGGAAAAACTTGAAATGACTTCCTTGGCCGTAGTAGCCCGATCGGTAAGGCGTCGGACTCATAACCGGAGGGTCCCGGGTTCGATCCTAGCCGATCAAAGATCCATCATCCGTTTCTAATGGTGACTGGGCGACGTAAAATAAGGGTTGTAGTCACAAAATCCTTCAAGTGAAACAATATCTCTGGGGGTACTGGACCAGGGGTTTGCTCGGCCCTTGGTCTGGATCAAAAGGGTTGAGTGCTCTGAGCGAAATCGGACTCGTTTTCACGGAAGCCGTTCTTTTCCCGCCTCAAACGGAGTAGAATAGTTTACTCGGGATCGGTTGTCCCATAGGTTTCAGAAACAAAACATGAAGTGTAAACTCTGGAATGCTTTCTAGTTTCTAATGTAGGGTGTTTTTTACAAAAAAGAAAAAAAAAACAATAAGGGTGAAATCCTACCCTCCTGTTTCACTAAGCGCTTTAACACTCCATACTAATTAGTTAGCACTGCATCTAAATAGCTCCATTCACGTTCTCAGTAAACTTTTATGTAGATAGAAAATTTGGTTAAAAACTGACTTCATGATTTTTTTTCTTTTCATGTTAAACTTACAATCTCATCTTGCTAAAAGTTTCAACAATCTAAAAGCTCATTTGAATTATTTTTTCAACTACATTAATTTACGAAAAAAAAAATTGCTTTCATAAATTCAACTTCCTTTTTTTCCATAAAGTAGCTTTATATCGCCAGTACAAATGAGAAAATTTTGTTTAAAATGAAACAAATATCATGCATCTAGGCAGGTCTTTTATGAATGCATAGTTTCCTTCAATGTATTTGTGAATCAACGGTTATGAATAAACAATTTCAAAATCTAACACATTAAAATTATTTTCAGAAATTAACTTTAAGTAACACAAAATTTCTTCGAAACTTTCATTTCTATAAAGTATAAATCAACTCTTCCAAGTGAAGGCTTTAGAAGCGCTCAGCAAATGCAGCTTTTAGAATATTTTTAAAGTACAGAAAGTACGGCATTCGCTTACACACATTTTATTTACTCTTGTTATTTCTTTTGAGAAAAACGAGTTAAATTCTTGCTTTACTCAAAAAGAACCTCGCGCGTCAAAAGTTCACGTTATTTCCATCGACTTTGTTTGCTTACCAAAAAGTCAGACAGATCTAAAGATAACCTTTTCTCGGAAATTGAGAATATAATGCGTGTTTTAAAACTAGTTGGATGAAGAAAAAAATCTCCTAGGAAATCAAATAAAACATACATGGTAAATTTGTTTTTCTCCATTGTTTGGCTTCGGGAGTACCGCAGCTTAAGTAAATTGAAAAAAATGTATTTTGAATGTTAAGTAATGTATAACTGGTAATTATTACCTATTAGTTTATGTGTTAGTAGTCCTGAAAATATTTCAAGGCTTTAAGGATATATTTATTTTAACTATCCATTTTCCTTAACTTAAAAAAGGTAGTAACAGTTGAACAAAAAGTTTTCTTTTGGATAACTGTTTTGCAAATGAAATCGCATCTTCTACAAATATATTATAAGAGGACAAAACGCGCAGCAAAAGTACATGTTAATTTTCGAAAAGCCTTTACTTAGAGTTTTTGACCGTTTTTTTGGAGTTGTATTAAGCCCAGACAATCCAAAATGATATACTTATTTGTAATAATCTTTAACCTGTGTTAAATATTAAACTTTTTAAAAACATTTCTTGGTCTAATTTCATTTATTTGCATAGTGCCTAAAGGAAAGTTTTGAGATAGAAGTGTATTAAAAAAGGACGATAAAAATGAGACTAAGCTCCTGGATCCACATCAGCAGAAAACCGATCGAAACCGAAGGCAGAAATCAAAAATCCGGGTGCTTTGAATTTAAAGGAAATGGAAAGTACCCGGATTTTGGGCTTCTGCCTTCAGTTTCTGTCGGTTTTCTGCTGATGTAGAGCCACGCCCTAAAACTTAAGTTTCAGACACCGCATATGCTGCGTTGAATCCACTGAAGAAATAAAGGAAGCGATACTGTTAAATCCTCGTGGAGAAAAGGGTCTTCTATTCACTATTAGTTTACAGCTAAAAGAGATACAATTTGACATGCCATACTATAAAGACAATAGTCAAATCGACCCTGTAGTGCTGTTGACTACAAAATGCAGCAACAGCAGCAAGCTTTCGTACTGCAGTTCAAGCTACACCTCATATTCAAAATATTAGAATAATTGAGAAAAAGTGATAAAATGTAAATAATGTTCCATTTATTTATTTTTTATGCTAAGTTATTGCAATTAAATTGCTTATACATTAAATCTGGAATGCTTATGTAATATTTTAACGTACGCAATATGTAAAATAATAATAAATTAGATATTGCAATCGACTTCCGAAAAAAATCAAAATATTAGAATAAAATTAACATTGGTTCAAAATATTAGAATATTTTATTTTATACAAAATATTATTATATGAAATAAATGGCAGTTAATGCTTTGTAGCATCCCCTTTAGTTTTAACAACACCGTTCAATCGATTTGAAATGCTACAAACAAGTTGCTTGCAAACATTTAGATCAATATTAGACTAAATAGACTTTATACGTGCCACTAACTCAGTTTTATTTGAAGGGGGATTTTCTCTGAGTTTTTTCTCCATTATACGCCACAAGTTTTCGATGGGATTAAGGTCTGGTGACTTTGGTTCCAAGGAAGTACCTTAATGTTGCCGTGATTGAAAAAATTCTTAGTCGACACTGATGTCTAAGATGAAGCTAAATCTCGTTGAAAGATGAAATCATCTTCAAACAAATCTTCTGACGAAGTAATCATGTAATATTCCAATACTTCTTGATGTATCTGAGAATTAGCCTTTTCGTAGACGATGCATAACTTTCCAGGTCCTTTTGTGCTCATGCAATCCCAAGTCATCTCACTAGCCATACTAGCAACAAATTTCACCGGGCGTTTAAGACATTCTTTATCAAATGCTTCTTTCTGCAATCTCCAAACTCCAATACCTTGATGACCATATGAAACACAAAGCATACTTTTATCTCTGAATAATATTTTTTTCCAATCATCTTCGCTCCATAAACGTCTTGATTTACATCGATTCAATCTTGTGCGTTTTTGTTTCACAATCATGAGAGGTTTTGTTTTTGGTACACGCGATTCAAACTTAAATTTATGAAGGCGTCTTAATGTTGTCGACATAGAAACTTCAATACCTCCATCTTTCCATTTTCAGTGCAAGAATTTCATACTTTTAAAACGGTTTTTCTTAACAATACCTTTCAGTTTCTTCTCATCTCTAGCAGATGATTTTGGTTTTCGACCACCATTTTGGCGATTAATTTGAAAATTTCCGTTTTTTAAATACTGTGTTAGTATATTGCTACCGCTTGTTTGCGAACAGCATAAATAATTTGCAATGTCACATTGATTTTTACCGTGCCGGTACAAATCCTCTATACACAGTTTAATCGATTCAGGCATATCCCTCACACGGCCCATTTCCAGATCAAAAATTAAACAAACTGCAAAGGGATCTCTAATTTTAAATAAAATCGTCTGCATGTTAGCAATAATGCCACCAGTCATGAAGTAGTGATGATGAAATAAGAATTAATGTGGAATATTCTAATATTTTGAACCACTTGAAAAAATATTCTAATATTTTGACATTTCAAAAAAAAATTTTTTTCTATTCATCTCTTCAAATATGATATTAATTTCAAGATAATAAATAAGTTTAATCAACAGTAAGTCTTAAATAAAATCGTCGTTTGCGTATTTGCATTTGAAGACATTGCATTACCAAACGATATTTTCAATTTGTAAAAAAAATTTAATTATTCTAATATTTTGAATATGAGGTGTATTCACTGTAAAAAATAAACTGCTGTTTTACAGTAAAATACTGGCAGCAGAGGTTAAAGTTTAAAACTGTAAAATACACAGTAATAAACTGTAAAACTAGCAATTTTACAGTTTATTATTGTAAAGCAGTAGTTTTACAGTTTATTAATACAATTTTACAGTTTATTGCACAAAATTAGCTGTATTATACTGTAAAAACAACTGTATAATACTGGCAGCAGAGGTTCCAGTTTAAAACTAAAATGCACAGTAATAAACTGTAAAATTAGCAATTTTCAGCTTATTACTGTAAAGCAGCAATTTTACAGTTTATTACTGTAAAATTAGCAATTTTACAGTTTATTACAGTAAAATTAGCAATTTTTACAATTTGTTACTATAAAATTAACTGTATTAAACGTTAAAACAACATTTATTTTTACAGGTGGTTCATGAGGACGCCAGAAATAATTACGTAGCAATGATTACGATATTTTTCTGACACCACTGCCTCCGCAAGCACCTTTGAAGAATCAACTTGGAAGAAAACACAAATCACTTGAAACAATAATCAACATGGCTGTTTGATGCATGTCCCGTTCAGTTTTACTTGTATCTTATCTTTAAAAAACTGAACCGGGGAACATCCTTTAAAATATCTAAAGTATTTTAATGTACAATTATTTACATATAAAAAGCTTCTTGGCTAGTTAACAAAAACTATATAAAATAAACTAAAGACTTTCTTGAATGCTGAATAAACAATGTACTGAAGCAATCAAACTTTACGAAATGAATGTTAAATTTGTGGCAAGTTGTCGCCGCAAGGTCAGTGAAGGCCTTTAAAACAAGGCATTTTTGACGTTTTTCAGCCTTTT